>WNGS01000943.1:0-19296 GCA_020271785.1 Procambarus virginalis | reverse complement strand
TGGACGTGGCCTGCACCACGTGTGGACGTGGCCTACACCACGTGTGGACGTGGCCTACACCACGTGTGGACGTGACCTACACCACGTGTGAACGTGGCCTGCACCACGTGTGGACGTGGCCTACACCACGTGTGGAGGTGGCCTACACCACGTGTGAACGTGGTGTAGGCCTGCACCACGTGTGAACGTGGTGTAGGCCTGCACCACGTGTGGACGTGGACGTGGACGTGGCCTGCACCACGTGTGGACGTGGCCTGCACCACGTGTGGACGTGGACTGCACCACGTGTGAACGTGGCCTTCACCACGTGTGGACGTGGCCTACACCACGTGTGGACGTGGCCTGCATCACGTGTGGACGTGGCCTGCACCACGTGTGGACGTGGTCTGCACCACGTGTGTGGACGTGGCCTGCACCACGTGTGGACGTGGCCTGCACCACGTGTGGACGTGGCCTACATCACGTTTGGACGTGGCCTGCACCACGTGTGGACGTGGCCTGCATCACGTGTGGACGTGGCCTACACCACGTGTGGCCGTGGCCTGCACCACGTGTGGACGTGGCCTGCACCACGTGTGGACGTGGCCTACATCACGTGTGGACGTGGCCTACACCACGTGTGGACGTGGCCTGCATCACGTGTGGACGTGGCCTGCATCACGTGTGGACGTGGCTTACATCACGTGTGGACGTGGCCTGCATCACGTGTGTGTGGACGTGGCCTACATCACGTGTGGACGTGGCCTGCATCATGTGTGTGGACGTGGCCTGCACCACGTGTGGACGTGGCCTACATCACGTGTGGACGTGGCCTGCATCACGTGTGTGGACGTGGCCTACATCACGTGTGGACGTGGCCTGCATCACGTGTGTGGACGTGGCCTGCATCACGTGTGGGACGTGGCCTACATCACGTGTGTGGACGTGGCCTGCATCACGTGTGTGGACGTGGCCTGCATGACGTGTGGACGTGGCCTTTATCACGTGTGGACGGGGCCTGCAGCACGTGTGGACGTGGACTACATCACGTGTGTGGACATGGCCTACATCACGTGTGGACGTGGCCTACACCACGTGTGGACGTGGCCTGCATCACGTGTGTGGACGTGGCCTACATCACGTGTGTGGACGTGGCCTGCATCACGTGTGTGGACGTGGCCTGCATGACGTGTGGACGTGGCCTACATCACGTGTGGACGTGGCCTGCATCACGTGTGGACGTGGCCTGCACCACGTGTGGACGTGGACTACATCATGTGTGTGGACGTGGCCTACATCACGTGTGGACGTGGCCTACACCACGTGTGGACGTGGCCTGCATCACGTGTGTGGACGTGGCCTACATCACGTGTGTGGACGTGGCCTGCATCACGTGTGTGGACGTGGCCTGCATCACGTGTGTGGACGTGACCTGCATCACGTGTGTGGACGTGACCTGCATCACGTGTGGACGTGGCCTACATCACGTGTGGACGTGGCCTGCATCACGTGTGGACGTGGCCTGCACCACGTGTGGACGTGGCCTACATCACGTGTGTGGACGTGGCCTACATCACGTGTGGACGTCGCCTACACCACGTGTGGACGTGGCCTACACCACGTGTGGACGTGGCCTACATCACGTGTGTGGACGTGGCCTACATCACGTGTGGACGTGGCCTGCATCACGTGTGTGGACGTGGCCTACATCACGTGTGTGGACGTGGCCTGTATCACGTGTGTGGACGTGGCCTGCACCACGTGTGTGGACGTGGCCTACACCACGTGTGTGGACGTGGCCTGCATCACGTGTGGACGTGGCCTACATCACGTGTGGACGTGGCCTGCATCACTTGTGTGGACGTGGCCTGCACCACGTGTGGACGTGGCCTACACCACGTGTGTGGACGTGGCCTGCACCACGTGTGTGGACGTGGCCTACATCACGGGTGGACGTGGCCTGCACCACGTGTGGACGTGGCCTACACCACGTGTATGGACGTGGCCTGCACCACGTGTGTGGACGTTGCCTGCACCACGTCAAGTCAAGCATTAGTCAAGCATAAGACTAAACTGGAAAAGGTTCAAAGGTTTGCCACCAGACTAGTACCCGAGCTGAGAGGTATGAGCTACGAGGAGCGACTGCAGGAATTAAACCTCACTTCGTTGGAAGTCAGAAGAGTTAGGGGGGACATGATCACCACATTCAAGATTCTCAGGGGAATCGACCGGGTTGATAAAGATAGGCTGTTTAACACAAGGGGCACACGCACTAGGGGACACAGGTGGAAACTGAGTGCCCAAATGAGCCACAGAGATATTAGAAAGAACTTTTTAGTGTCAGAGTGGTTGACAACTGGAATGCATTAGGAAGCGATGTGGTGGAGGCTGACTCCATACACAGTTTCAAGTGTAGATATGATAGAGCCCATTAGGCTCAGGAAACTGTACACCTGTTGATTGACGGTTGAGAGGCGGGACCAAAGAGCCAGAGCTCATCGCCCGCAAGCACAACTAGGTGAGTACAACAACTAGGTGAGTACGTGTGTGGACGTGGCCTGCACCACGTGTGGACGTGGCCTGCACCACGTGTGGACGTGGCCTACATCACGTGTGTGGACGTGGCCTGCACCACGTGTGTGGACGTGGCCTGCACCACGTGTGGACGTGGCCTACACCACGTGTGTGGAAGTGGCCTGCACCACGTGTGTGGACGTGGCCTGCACCACGTGTGGACGTGGCCTACACCACGTGTGTGGAAGTGGCCTGCACCACGTGTGTGGACGTGGCCTGCACCACGTGTGTGGAGGTGGCCTGCACCACGTGTGGACGTGGCCTACACCACGTGTGGACGTGGCCTACACCACGTGTGGACGTGACCTACACCACGTGTGAACGTGGCCTGCACCACGTGTGGACGTGGCCTACACCACGTGTGGACGTGGCCTACACCACGTGTGAACGTGGCCTGCACCACGTGTGGACGTGGACTGCACCACGTGTGAACGTGGCCTTCACCACGTGTGGACGTGGCCTACACCACGTGTGGACGTGGCCTGCATCACGTGTGGACGTGGCCTGCACCACGTGTGGACGTGGTCTGCACCACGTGTGTGGACGTGGCCTGCACCACGTGTGGACGTGGCCTACATCACGTTTGGACGTGGCCTGCACCACGTGTGGACGTGGCCTGCATCACGTGTGGACGTGGCCTGCACCACGTGTGTGGACGTGGCCTGCACCACGTGTGTGGACGTGGCCTGCACCACGTGTGTGGACGTGGCCTGCACCACGTGTGGACGTGGCCTGCATCTCGTGTGGACGTGGCCTACACCACGTGTGGCCGTGGCCTGCACCACGTGTGGACGTGGCCTGCACCACGTGTGGACGTGGCCTGCACCACGTGTGTGGACGTGGCCTGCACCACGTGTGGACGTGGCCTACACAACGTGTGGCCGTGGCCTACACAACGTGTGGCCGTGGCCTGCACACAAGAGTGGAACTGACCCCCATAAAACACACTACTAACCTAATGCCATAAATTAACCAAACAATAACATTACAATAACGACACAGAGGTTAATGAGCCATAACCTCACACAATAACCCCCTTCACTAAGCCCTCAGACCAGCTATTCCTGGCAATAATAATCATTATTCTAAAAAAATAATAATCTGCAATGTCCTTGCAGTTGGTCAGTAATGCATTAATGACATGATTGTTGGCTTCGTATTGTGCCGCCGTGTTTAATTTTTCGGCGGCCATTAAGCAAATTTGGTGGTGAGGGACTTGGGGTATGCAGCGGGTTGCAATTTGCAACAATCTGTCCTATTTCTGGCTGTGGTACTGGATGGTGATGGCGGTCAATACCACAAACTTGTACTGACTCCAGTACAGGTTCGTGTCGGTCAATACTATTACTTGCTTACCATCCTGTTTACCGTCCTGATCGGATGTAGACAGAATCTCTGGTCTCTTTGTTCAACATTAGTGATCTGCTTTTCACAACATATTGACCCAACAAAAATAACTAGACAATATTTTCAGTGTGAAGCATATGTAATACCAGTTTTTCTTCTCATATTTATACATTCATATAGCAAATATTCTGATAATCCGTAAGATTGTTAGTTATTATTTTGATTCCATTCATGTTAATATCATTGATTTAGTTTTGGTCTATTGAGTTGGTGTGTGAGGTGACCAAGCCATTGTTTGTGTTGGTTATTACCTTCTTGAAGGAGCAGATGATTCTTCGGTGAGCGTATTGCTGTTGTGAAGTTCCAGCCATGGTGGTACACTCTTGACCAGGCTGGTGGGTGTGGTTGTGAAGTCCCAGCCATGGTGGTACACTCTTGACCAGGCTGGTGGGTGTGGTTGTGAAGTCCCAGCCATGGTTGTACACTCTTGACCAGGCTGGTGGGTGTGGTTGTGAAGTCCCAGCCATGGTGGTACACTCTTGACCAGGCTGGTGGGTGTGGTTGTGAACTTCCAGCCATGGTGGTACACTCTTGACCAGGGGCCAGATTCACGAAGCAGTTACGAAGTACTTACGAACGTGTACATCTTTCTTCAGTCTCTGACAGCTTTGGTTCAATTTATAAATAGTTTAATAGAATGAAAACGTCCCAATCAACTGTTGTTATGTTATAAACAGCCTCCTGGTTCTTCGGAGCTCATTAACTGTTTAATAATTGTAACAAAGCCGCCAAAGATTGAGAAAAGACGTAAAGGTTCGTAAGTGCTTGCGTAACTGCTTCGTGAATCTAGCCCAAGGCTTGTGGGTGATGTTTTGTGCCATGAAACAATTCAATTATTGTCCATTACCCTTCCGTAAGCACAAACTTGCTCTGAGCGTCGTAGTTATTTTTAAATCAATTTCAGAGGTATTAATAGAGATAAATACTATCTTCAGTACAAGCTATAAAGACCTCTCTAAACTAGTAAGCTGAAGACTTATCAACAGTGGTAATGCTTAATCCCTCTTTACAATGCACAGATGAAGGGCTTTCTTCTAATGTAAACTAAGCACTTTTCTCGTGTTTCAAGTTAAAGACTTCTTTACCTAAACGTCCTAAATTTACATAAAAGAGGACACAGATTCATAGGGTATTTCCAGTCTACTTCATTGTCTTGTTATCACTTGTAAAAGGACTGAAACGCTCGACTCAATTTGTGTTCACTTTTTGGAAGGAAAGTACACAAGAATGAAAAATCTGTGACGATTTCTCCCAAACATATTTCTTGATCCCGAATTAGTCTTCAGTTCCAGAAATTGATTAGACAATAATCTCAAAATTTCTTATTGACGATTTGAATAAATTTCGCACTAAATCCAACTCCTCAACACTGAATTCAGAAAAATATCGTTTGAATTCATTTTCCAGTGCTGCGAAGCGCTGAGATTTTTTTTTGTTTTGGGCAAATACTTGAAGCACTTGGTCCTCGCCAACAACAACAAGAACTGATGGCAATTTCTCAAAATTTGCAAAGTTTTTAATCCGGACCTTTCTCTTCCAATTTTCCAGTTTACTCGTGAAAGCTTTCAGAGGAACAATAAATTGTATTGGTCTGTATTCCATCCTTGAATTTGAAGACTTATTCAGCTGCTAAATAGGCAAGACACGGGATCCACTCATTATCCAACTAGACAAACAAATTATTGGCTGAAGTTCAATCAGCATGAACCGCATAAAATAATTTGAGCTCATCTCTAAGCTCTAATACTCATTCGGATACATTTCCACCCGGCAGCCAGCAAGCACCTCTGTTGAAAAGAATGAAATGATGTCCTGAATCCATGTCAATGCGTAATTGCTTGAAGCGTCACGAGTTGAGAGCTCCTCCTTTGACAAAATTCACAGTTTGAATTGTTTGATCCACAACGTTTCCAAGTGGCGCTGGAAATGTTTTTGAGGCCAGCAGTGCCTGACGTTGGATCATAGAGTGAATGCCTCTCACTTTTGGTGTTCGTTTGTTTACACTATACTTGATATACAGGTTTTGTCCCCAGACACCTGGTGCTCCTCCTGTACAGCCTCCACACATATATTACCCTGGTGAAACGTTTTCCATTCAAATAGAGACGAAACGTTTCCCAAAATATCTGAGGCCTTGGTAGTTGTTTCAACGGAAGAGAACCTTCTTTAAAATGAACTCGAGTGAAATCTTGCAAATACCAGAATCTAGCAACACGATGCAACAGCAACTGGTTCATCAAATTGAATTAAAAAGAAAGCTAAATTCTGCAGACTTTATCTCCTGCACAAATCAATCCATGATATCCACGGCATGTCGCTGAATGTCCTTTGAACAATACTGTTTGATAGTGACAATTTTGCAAGTGTTTCTAAAGCCATTTCTCCACAATTTCTGCCATTTTGAAGGCGGAAGATCTGTTTCCGGAACATTAATGAGGTTTTCTGCTTTAGTTTCACCAGAGTTACGAGTGCAGCCGCCTCAGTAACCGCGGGGGAATGTTCTTGTTGAGTCATCTTATTGAGAGCATTACTGAGACGTTCAAAAAAACTTTTATTCTCTAATTATATCACTGCTCTATTGTAACCATATCACTGTTCTATTGTAACCATATCACTGCTCTATTGTAACCATATCACTGCTCTATTGTAACCATATCACTGCTCTATTTGAACCATATCACTGCTCTAAATCATATCACTACTTCATTCTTACTATATCACTACTCTATACAGTTGCGATTAGTAACATGGTTAAACAAAATATGACAACACTTACATATAAACGGCAGAGAGAAGATGGATGCAAATAAATAAGTTTATTTCTTAAAAATGAGTTTAGGTGGAAATAAAGTGGAGCTGCCTCGTATGGCGCATTCTACCGTCGCCTCTATGACGCTATAACGCAGACTTTACCAGCTGAGCAGGACCCGAGCATCCGGCCCCACCTGGTGAGCACATCCGGCCCCACCTGGTGAGCACATCCGGCCTCCCAACCAAAGAGCTGCAACCAGGCAACACTGCTCTTAGTCCCCTGCCAACCGCAACATATTTCCCACCAAAAGTCGGTATAAACACAGCCAAACGGGCGGGTAGCAGTGCGCTCCTCGGCCCATCGCTAGCGGCTAAGGTAGTGTGGGAGATTCCTTCGTGGCGCTTGTAAGTGCTTCGTGATCACGCCGACAGGACGTACCCATGCCTCACGCCGCCACTCTCAGCCAGGCCAGGCGTACCCATGCCTCACGCCGCCACTCTCAGCCAGGCCAGGCGTACCCATGCCTCACGCCGCCACTCTCAGCCAGGCCAGGCGTACCCATGCCTCACGCCGCCACTCTCAGCCAGGCCAGGCGTACCCATGCCTCACGCCGCCACTCTCAGCCAGGCCAGGCGTACCCATGCCTCACGCCGCCACTCTCAGCCAGGCCAGGCGTACCCATGCCTCACGCCGCCACTCTCAGCCAGGCCAGGCGTACCCATGCCTCACGCCGCCACTCTCAGCCAGGCCAGGGGTACCCATGCCTCACGCCGCCACTCTCAGCCAGGCCAGGCGTACCCATGCCTCACGCCGCCACTCTCAGCCATGCCAGGCGTACCCATGCCTCACGCCGCCACTCTCAGCCAGGCAACGCGTACCCATGCCTCACGCCGCCACTCTCAGCCAGGCCAGGCGTACCCATGCCTCACGCCGCCACTCTCAGCCAGGCCAGGCGTACCCATGCCTCACGCCGCCACTCTCAGCCATGCCAGGCGTACCCATGCCTCACGCCGCCACTCTCCGCCAGGCCAGGCGTACCCATGCCTCACGCCGCCACTCTCAGCCAGGCCAGGCGTACCCATGCCTCACGCCGCCACTCTCAGCCAGGCCAGGAAGACACCGGCCTCTCAGTCTCACACTGTTCAGCCTGGTCGCTTTATCTGGTGAGATTTTAGAAGCGAAAATGTCAAGATTTTCGAAGGAAAATTCATGTCTGTTGTATCTTCTTCCCAGAGTCTGATCAAGCTCAATATTTACGTTTCACTGTATTTGACTATGTCTATCTATATCAATAAAAGATAATGTCTGTGTAGCAGTCTGTCCAAAGTAGTTGGACAGATGCTTGGGGGTAGCCTGACACAAGTTTTGAAGATGATACAGGGAGGGTATGTGAGTGTTACATGCCAGTCGGGGTCGGCCCTAGTGGCCCCAGTGGAAAATAGGCTTCTATGGCGACCCCTGCTGTTTTTATTGTTTAAAATATGGAAAGTGTTTTTCGTATTGTTATCAGTTTTCTCTTTGAGAGAGAGAGAGAGAGAGAGCGTGGCGGAAGAGGTGGGATAGAGACCCAGGAGCAGAAGCATACATAGAGCAACGTGTCCGCGGTTGCATAGAGCAACTTACCCCAGGGGTACATAGAGCAACATGGCCGGGGGTAGATAGACCAACGTGCCCGGGGGTACATAAAGCAACGTGCCCAGGGGCACTGGAGTCCACCCTCCTCAAATGACACTAGTTATATAAACGATGTGCTAAAAAAGTACTAAAGTAGCGCTAGTTAAGGTGCTAAGCAACATAAAGTAGCAGCAGTACTGCTAAAAGAATGTAAACTTTTGTATGATTGAATTTGGATAACCTTTAAAAGTTTTTATGAAGACTTTATGTATAATTCTTAGTGTATGTAGACTAAGAGTTTGGTCAAGTCCTGGACTATGCTCATGACTACGCATATACAAATATACAGTATATTTGGTGGTTGGTCAACAAGTGCTTGTTAGGGCCTTAAAAAAACCAATCCCCCGTTGATACCACGTAAGGCAGACACAAAGTCAAACCACAGTTTGGCTTCATTGAAGCCAAGACTTGGTGGTCCTCTACACCAGCGGGGGTTATACCTGGGGGTATGCTTTCCCCCTGGATGGGGGGGGGGTGTACTCTTAGGGTGCTTGTTCGAGGTGTGCTTGGCAAGGCCAGGAAGGATAACCAGCAATCATTGCTTTGTGACTGTGAGATGACACTGTCGTGCCACGTGTATCTGGTAAGTGCATGAATCCAAGACCAGGTTGTCCAGGCTTTAGTTAATTCTTTCTTCGACACAGAGGAACTATAGTGTAATTATTTATGAGGCTACACAACAGATGGAGCTCCTGCCTTGCTTGGCGGTCAATCGGAAGTTAAAACAAGAATTATAAATATTAAAATTAAAAAGCATTTGCACTGCATGATACAGAGACAAGCTTTAGCTTCTAAGACACTACCTCCTGCATTAAAGTAAGAGACTGATACTACAGTAAAGATGGCCAACTTCGCACTGGCAAGTGTTCTCAGTACAAGGCGGATGAGACTTCCGAACTCAGATTTAGATTCTGATCACCAAACATTCTTGCAGTATTTAGATCTTCAACCTATCTCGAAGAAATGTTCTCAGAAGAGTTTTTCAACTAGAAGGCGAGCGACATGATAGAGTTCTTCAGCCGGAGTTCCAAGATGCATCCCAGGATGTTGCATGCAAAGTTGAGTGACCCAAAATGGCTTCTTATATTTGTCTATATTTTTGAAGTATTTACTCATTTAAATATTGTCAAGAAGTCCTTGCAAGGGGCTCATGTTGCTCTCACTGACTCTGTTGACGAGCTGAAGAGTTTTCTGATGAAACTAGATCTGTGACACAGAGTTGAGGAAAGGAAACTTTGGCATGTTTGAGATACTTGACTCACTTTCCTTCACAACAGTTCCTTCACAACAGTTCCTTCACAACAGACCCTTCACAACAGACCTTCACAACAGACCCTTCACAACAGACCCTTCACAACAGTTCCTTCACAACAGACCCTTCACAACAGTTCCTTCACAACAGACCCTTCACAACAGATCCTTCACAACAGTTCCTACACAACAGTTCCTTCACAACAGTTCCTTCACAACAGACCCTTCACAACAGACCCTTCACAACAGACCCTTCACAACAGACCCTTCACAACAGACCCTTCACAACAGTTCCTTCACAACAGTTCCTTCACAACAGTTCCTTCACAACAGTTCCTTCACAACAGACCCTTCACAACAGACCCTTCACAACAGACCCTTCACAACAGTTCCTTCACAACAGACCCTTCACAACAGTTCCTTCACAACAGACCCTTCACAACAGATCCTTCACAACAGTTCCTTCACAACAGTTCCTTCACAACAGTTCCTTCACAACAGACCCTTCACAACAGACTCTTCACAAAAGACCCTTCACAACAGACCCTTCACAACAGTTCCTTCACAACAGACCCTTCACAACAGACCCTTCACAACAGACCCTTCACAACAGACCCTTCACAACAGTTCCTTCACAACAGACCCTTCACAACAGTTCCTTCACAACAGACCCTTCACAACAGTTCCTTCACAACAGACCCTTCACAACAGATCCTTCACAACAGTTCCTTCACAACAGACCCTTCACAACAGACACTTCACAACAGACCCTTCACAACAGTTCCTTCACAACAGTTCCTTCACAACAGACCCTTCACAACAGTTCCTTCACAACAGACCCTTCACAACAGACACTTCACAACAGACCTTCACAACAGACCCTTCACAACAGTTCCTTCACAACAGTTCCTTCACAACAGTTCCTTCACAACAGGCCCTTCACAACAGTTCCTTCACAACAGACCCTTCACAACAGACACTTCACAACAGACCCTTCACAACAGACCCTTCACAATAGTTCCTTCACAACAGTTCCTTCACAACAGTTCCTTCACAACAGACCCTTCACAACAGACACTTCACAACAGACCCTTCACAACAGACCCTTCACAACAGTTCCTTCACAACAGTTCCTTCACAACAGACCCATCACAACAGACCCTTCACAACAGATCCTTCACAACAGATCCTCCACAACAGACCCTTCACAACAGACCCTTCACAACAGACCCTTCACAACAGTTCCTTCACAACAGTTCCTCCACAACAGACCCTTCACAACAGACCCTTCACAACAGACCCTTCACAACAGTTCCTTCACAACAGTTCCTTCACAACAGACCCTTCACAACAGTTCCTTCACAACAGTTCCTTCACAACAGACCCTTCACAACAGACCCTTCACAACAGTTCCTTCACAACAGACCCTTCACAACAGTTCCTTCACAACAGACCCTTCACAACAGATCCTTCACAACAGTTCCTTCACAACAGACCCTTCACAACAGACACTTCACAACAGACCCTTCACAACAGTTCCTTCACAACAGTTCCTTCACAACAGACCCTTCACAACAGTTCCTTCACAACAGACCCTTCACAACAGACCTTCACAACAGACCCTTCACAACAGACCCTTCACAACAGTTCCTTCACAACAGTTCCTTCACAACAGTTCCTTCACAACAGGCCCTTCACAACAGTTCCTTCACAACAGATCCTTCACAACAGATCCTTCACAACAGACCCTTCACAACAGACCCTTCACAATAGTTCCTTCACAACAGTTCCTTCACAACAGTTCCTTCACAACAGACCCTTCACAACAGACACTTCACAACAGACCCTTCACAACAGACCTTCACAACAGTTCCTTCACAACAGTTCCTTCACAACAGACCCATCACAACAGACCCTTCACAACAGATCCTTCACAACAGATCCTTCACAACAGACCCTTCACAACAGACCCTTCACAACAGACCCTTCACAACAGTTCCTTCACAACAGTCCTCCACAACAGACCCTTCACAACAGACCCTTCACAACAGACCCTTCACAACAGTTCCTTCACAACAGTTCCTTCACAACAGACCCTTCACAACAGTTCCTTCACAACAGTTCCTTCACAACAGACCCTTCACAACAGATCCTTCACAACAGACCCTTCACAACAGACCCTTCACAACAGTTCCTTCACAACAGACCCTTCACAACAGACCCTTCACAACAGACCCTTACAACAGTTCCTTCACAACAGTTCCTTCACAACAGACCCTTCACAACAGTTCCTTCACAACAGTTCCTTCACAACAGACCCTTCACAACAGATCCTTCACAACAGTTCCTTCACAACAGACCCTTCACAACAGACCCTTCACAACAGACCCTTCACAACAGTTCCTTCACAACAGTTCCTTCACAACAGACCCTTCACAACAGACCCTTCACAACAGACCCTTCACAACAGATCCTTCACAACAGATCCTTCACAACAGACCCTTCACAACAGACCCTTCACAACAGTTCCTTCACAACAGACCCTTCACAACAGACCCTTCACAACAGATCCTTCACAACAGACCCTTCACAACAGATCCTTCACAACAGACCCTTCACAACAGACCCTTCACAACAGACCCTTCACAACAGATCCTTCACAACAGTTCCTTCACAACAGACCCTTCACAACAGACCCTTCACAACAGACCTTTCACAACAGATCCTTCACAACAGTTCCTTCACAACAGACCCTTCACAACAGACCCTTCACAACAGATCCTTCACAACAGTTCCTTCACAACAGACCCTTCACAACAGACCCTTCACAATAGATCCTTCACAACAGTTCCTTCACAACAGACCCTTCACAACAGACCTTCACAACAGTTCCTTCACAACAGACCCTTCACAACAGACCCTTCACAACAGTCCTTCACAACAGTTCCTTCACAACAGTTCCTTCACAACAGACCCTTCACAACAGACCTTCACAACAGATCCTTCACAACAGACCCTTCACAACAGACCCTTCACAACAGACCTTCACAACAGACCCTTCACAACAGACCCTTCACAACAGTTCCTTCACAACAGCCTTCACAACAGACCCTTCACAACAGTTCCTTCACAACAGTTCCTTCACAACAGACCCTTCACAACAGATCCTTCACAACAGTTCTTCACAACAGACCCTTCACAACAGACCCTTCACAACAGACCTTCACAACAGTTCCTTCACAACAGTTCCTTCACAACAGACCCTTCACAACAGACCCTTCACAACAGACCCTCACAACAGATCCTTCACAACAGATCCTTCACAACAGACCCTTCACAACAGACCCTTCACAACAGTTCCTTCACAACAGTTCTTCACAACAGACCCTTCACAACAGACCCTTCACAACAGACCCTTCACAACAGATCCTTCACAACAGACCCTTCACAATAGATCCTTCACAACAGTTCCTTCACAACAGACCCTTCACAACAGACCCTTCACAACAGTTCCTTCACAACAGACCCTTCACAACAGACCCTTCACAACAGTTCCTTCACAACAGACCCTTCACAACAGTTCCTTCACAACAGACCTTCACAACAGACCCTTCACAACAGACCCTTCACAACAGACCCTTCACAACAGACCCTTCACAACAGATCCTTCACAACAGACCCTTCACAACAGTTCCTTCACAACAGTACCTTCACAACAGTCCTTCCCTACAGACCCTTCACAACAGACCCTTCACAACAGACCCTTCACAACAGACCCTTCACAACAGACCCTTCACAACAGACCCTTCAAACAGACCTTCACAACAGACACTTCCCAACAGACCCTTCACAACAGACCCTTCACAACAGACACTTCACAACAGACACTTCCAACAGACTCTTCACAACAGACCCTTCACAACAGACACTTCACAACAGACCCTTCACAACAGACCCTTCACAACAGACACTTCACAACAGTTCCTTCACAACAGTTCCTTCACAACAGACCCACAGAAGAAGACAATCTACATCCGGCTCCTCTAAGAACTAAATCATCTCATTAATTCCCCTTACAGTTAAGTCCATTATAATGTGTTTAAACAAGTTATGAGATAGCTACACAAAATTTTACTTCAGTTTTACTGTAGTTTATGTTTAAGATATTGTATATAGATAATTTATTACGTAGTTTTCGTACATATGAGAACTGAACCCTGGAAAGAACATAAAATTATTGTAAAACGTTCTGATCAGATGATACGTTTGTTGAAATGTCAACAAATAATTGAATAACTAATGAAGAACTGCATGATGACCAAACCACATATCAGAACATGAAGGAACGAAGATGTTTCGGCTCATCCTGGCTTAAATGACTCTATAATGGGCCAGGACGGACCGAAACGATAATTTATTACGTTTCTGAACTGTGGTTTGGTTACGATACCTGCAGCCGCGTTATTGTGACTCATCGTCTGCAATAGTGGTAATACCCTTGATGTTAGAGTTTCCTCACAATCTCATTCCTGCTATGCTTCTCACTCACCTCATTCCTGCTTAAGCTCCTCATTCCTGCTCAAGCTCCTCATTCTTGCTCAAGCTCCTCATTCTTGCTCAAGCTCCTCATTCTTGCTCAAGCTCTTCATTCCTGCTCAAGCTCCTCATTCCTGCTCAAGCTCCTCATTCCTGCTCAAGCTCCTCATTCCTGCTCAAGCTCCTCATTCCTGCTCAAGCTCCTCATTCCTGCTCAAGCTCCTCATTCTTGCTCAAGCTCCTCATTCTTGCTCAAGCTCCTCATTCCTGCTCAAGCTCCTCATTCCTGCTCAAGCTCCTCATTCCTGCTCAAGCTCCTCATTCCTGCTCAAGCTCCTCATTCTTGCTCAAGCTCCTCATTCCTGCTCAAGCTCCTCATTCCTGCTCAAGCTCCTCATTCCTGCTCAAGCTCCTCAGTCCTGCTCAAGCTCCTCATTCCTGCTCAAGCTCCTCATTCCTGCTCAAGCTCCTCATTCTTGCTCAAGCTCCTCATTCTTGCTCAGTAGTGTAAATGACGACTACGGCACCGCGCACCATCTGGGCAGGTGAGCTCATTAGAGCCAGCTGGCCATGTGGTGCTCAGGTATGTAGCCACATAATGTTGTAAGGGAATTTTCCCGGAAGTTGGGGCTTGTCGGACGCGTGTGAGCGTCGGTGTTTGGGTATGTGGTCAGGGAAGATTGGGGTCATGTTGTTTGGGGGGTAGGGGAGTATGTGGGGCTATGTGGTATGTGGTTATGTTGTTAAGAGTAAATGAATATGTATGTTTGTTTTCCGTAGACTTAATCATGTGCGTACATAATAGTCATGATTAAAAATGACTATGTATTGATATTCGCTAGAGTATGAGGAGAGTGCTCTAGAAGGCCCAACATATGTTGTTGGGGTAGGGGAGGGAGGGGATAGGGAGTCTGAGGGAGAGTGAGGGAGCTTCCCCTCGGTGTGAGAGTGTTTAGAGCTATTTGTGGTTTTGTCAGCTTCCGTTTAGGTAGCACTTGAGAGTGTCATGTTGGGTAGGGGATGGAAGCTATGTGCCACCCCTCCCCCTCCCCTCCCTTACCTTCTAGAGTGGGACACCCCTCTCCCTCCTCTCCCCTACCTTCTAGAGTGGGACACCCCTCTCCCTCCCCTCCCTTACCTTCTCGAGTGGTACGGACCAGGTCCACATATTCTTTTATTAAACACTTAAGCGTTTTACAACGATAATAATAATAATAAGACTTCTTGGTGGTTTAGCTAGCAGACAGATGGGAAAAGGCTTTCATTCAGTCCATCGAAGCTTCTGGTCATTCTAGCCAATCATCCAATCTGTAGACAGGTAGATTGGGAGGGAGAGTGAGGGGAGCTTCCCCCATGGCTGGAGAGTGTTTAGGGTCATTTGTGGTTTTTGACATCCATTATCCATGAAGTGCCAGGAGGGTAGGAGAGAAAGAAAGAGGCAGACAGACAGACAGACAGATAGACAGAGAGAGAGGCTCTTAAGATGTGAATGAGATGCGGCAGCAGTAGGCAGAGAAGGTCTGTTTTATGTCTATGTCTTCAGAAGGGTGTGTGTACCGCCCACCTTTCACTAGCTAACTGTATTTCCATGTAGCTGGTGTGGGCATATCTTCCGGAGTTAAGATGAGAGTCATTATTTTTAACTTTTTCTCACCCAATGCAGCTGTTGGTGATCCATGACGTCCATTAGTTCCCCCCTACAGGAGGTTTTGGGACATAGTTTGGCCATACAAGACAGGAAGTGTGGAGGAGGGTGGGAGGGCAGAGTCTCTTAAGATGTACCAGTTGGCGGATAAGGTCTGTTTTATGTAACAAATGCATGGAAGGGGTCAGTCCAGAACGGATGTAGACCATTACCCACATACCCTTAAGCGTTTTCAAAGACCACAGAGAGGGTGTGTGAGTGTACTGCCCCACTGCTCAGAGCCAAACTGAAAGCATTTCCTTGTAACTGCGATCTTATCTCCTCCTCCCAGAGGATGCGCAATGACTGCCGTTACTTCCTCCTACCCAATGCGGTTTCGTTAAGGAAAGGGAGATGTAGCTAGCAGCAGTGGGGTCTCACTATTCCACTTACCATCCGCTCGCACTGGGGAGTGGCGGTAATGGGGTGTACCATCCACATCCATCCACAAATCCCTCCATCCATCCATCCATCCACCTATCCATCCACCCATCACTCCATCCACCCATCCATCCACCCATCCATCCATCCACCCATCCATCATCCATCCATCCATCCACCATCTCTCTCTCTCTCTCTCTCTCTACATTATATGGGGTTACACAATGTGTTAAGAACTACCTACGTGATGCTAGACAATCCAATCTCACATAAGGCAGTCATATGGGTCAAGGACTGATCCCTCAATTCATTTTTTAAGCTAAACAAGTTACAATCATGCAGACGACAGCTCAGAAGCCCTTGACCTTGACTCGTCAACATCTGTCAATTCTGACTGGTTACCAACGTCAGGCGTAGCGGCTGACTGCGCAGTGTCACCCATTCATTGACGCGTGAGTCGTGATCACTACCTACAAATTTTGTTAACTATGATCCCAACATCAGCTGTCCCATAAATATCATTGAAATGTAAGCGTGTTTTTCTCAATCTCCATCACCTCTTCTTCCTACACCGTTACTGCAGACCTTGTAACACACAACGTCACACACCATTCATATATAAGTCAATGCGGAAAAACATAGTCTTGATACTATTATTAAATTGACTCGTTCATTATCCACGAGTTCAAGATCGTCTCACAGCCTTGAAATCAGACCTACATTATCCAAATGTAAACAGACCGAATGAGTCGATAGTGAAATAGCTCTGACTTGTAACACAGTCAAACTTTCTTCTATCCAAATAAATAACATTGAAAAATGTATGTCTGTCTACTCATTCTGTCTCGTTAGGGACTGACCTTGCGTCTTTCCATAGCGGGAGTTTTCACTCATCAGCCATTAGTAATCGTTCGATCCAGCAGAAAAAAAAACAGAGACTGCTGACAGTGTGACAGTTTTAACCTAACGTAACGTGGAACTCATCATCTTTTCAGCAGTCCAAATAACATTATGAAAAGTAAGTGAGACTTAGTCCAGCCCAATTACATGTCTTATTATTATATAATTGTGAAATAAGCACAGATGAGTTTGGGGAGACATGTTCACTACCTATAAATTCTAGATAGAAAAAAACAGACTCATCATCTTTTCAGCAGTCCAAATAACATTATGAAAAGTAAGTGAGACTTAGTCCAGCTCAATTACATGTTTATTATATATATTGTGAAATAAGCACAGATGAGTTTGGGAGACATGTTCACCACCTATAAATTCTAGATAGAAAAAAAACAGAGACTGGTGTAACATAGTGGATGGAAAAAAAGTTTATCATTCTCTTAATACGTTTTTATTCAATAACTGACAGACATTACATATTTTTATCTCGACAGACTTTTATTCAACAACTGGTAAACATATCACATCATAATGCAGTCACATGGTGTTAGCATAGTGGGTAGAAAAATAGTTATTCAATAACCGATAGGCATATATAAGACACATATTATCTTGGTAAGACAATAACTGGAAGACATAACATAAGAGACTTACATATTTATCTTGCTAAGATAGATTAACCACTAATCGTCTTCATTTTTTTTTCAACTATTATGAGTTGTTTTCCATTTTTTTTAACACCATGGCTAAGTGAGCCAGAGCTTGAGTAGTAGTTAACCTCCCATTCAAGCTGCTCATCTGGATTCAAGTCAACACTGTCAATCATACCCAACCATAAGGATTTTAACGCGCTTGATTGAATTATGACGCTTAGTCATGCTTAAATTTGATTAATGCATAATTTAAAGCTCCATCGTCTCTTAATCTTAGTATCATTGCGGAGTCCCTCCATTATACAATCTCTATCCTCCTCACACTGTTCTAATAGAATTTTTTTGCTTTCAGCATTATTTTCTATTGGCGGGCCTGCGCTATACCGGGTCACAATAGCTATAACATGTGGTACGCTTCCCGGTGACGGAGAAGGAGAAAGACCGCGCCTCCTACTTTGATGCGGTCAGTCTCCACCACATAGTTACTTAATGGTTGAATCGCTCGTTGTAGTCGTGTATAAGGATACCTCTCCCGATCTCGCATGACATTCCTCCTGAATGGGCATGAATTGAAGGAATATCATACACTATACAATCACCAGGACGGAACTCATCCGATGCTAGATAATCACCTTCTACTTTACAGTCTTTAAGACATGATAGCTTATGAAGCATACCTTGAACACATCTTGTCAGATATTAAACGCAAGTTTGCGGATGTAAGGATTATATACAGTATAGAGTTACCATTTCTTTTCATTCCTCTATTACATCTGTAAACACACTCAACTGTTAAAGTGGAAAAAAAAACAGAGTATATTATTTTTTTTTATTAATTGCAAACAAAGGAAAAATGGTAACAATAGTAAATAAATAAAATGAGTAGATTTATATATATTTCTAGTCGACTGTTAAATCAATGAGTTCAATATCTCCTGTGAGGTCTATTATAGGCACAGCTCTGCAAGGAGGTTTGTAGTTTCACATTCAGCCTCGACCACATCCACGTTCGAATTGTTGTTATTCATCCGATGATAAGCAGAGGCAACGCCTTCACTTAACTTATGTGTAAGCACGCCGTGTGTAGGCAATGCTGCAGGGATTACATTCCTCGCGGAGTCAACCATCACAAATTTCAACCCGCGACGCTGGTAATGCTGCTCCAACTTCAACATTATGGGTAGATATTTCAGTCTCCATACTTCTTGATTGTAGCTCTTCCAATACTGACCACAGCCCATCCCAAGTCCAAAGGGGAAAATTATGCGATTAATTTTATATTCTTCTTCTCTGTTAGATGACTGCGAAGGCCTTACGCAGAGATTTTGTAAACCAATAGCGACGCATTTCTTCTGTATCCAACTGTAAGCCTCTGTAGTAGTGCGGGTCGGTAGCATTTAACGTCTTGATTTCCTTCATCGTCATGTTTAGGGTTTAGACGATTTCCTCCGGCGTGATGTGATATTAATCCAATGAGGTGAGGTAGATGAGGGTCGTCACCAATTCGT
>WNGS01000942.1:42554-54940 GCA_020271785.1 Procambarus virginalis | reverse complement strand
GTGTGGTGTGTGTGTGTGTGTGTGTGTGTGTGTGTGTGTATGTGTGTGTGTGTTGTGTGTGTGTGTGTGTGTGTTGTGTGTGTGTGTGTACTCACCTATATGTACTCACCTATATGTGTCTGCAGGATCGAGCATTGACTCTTGGATCCCGCCTTTCGAGCATCAGTTGTTTACAGCAATGACTCCTGTCCCATTTCCTATCATACCTGGCTTTAAAATTATGAATAGTATTTGCTTCCACAACCTTTCCTTGATGCATTCCCTTTTCCCACTACTCTCACGCTAAAAGAAAACTTCCTAACATCTCTGGACTCATCTGAGTTCCAACTTCCATCCATGTCCCCTCGTCTGTTACTATTCCGTGTGAACATTTCGTCTATGTCCACTCTGTCAATCCCTCTGAGTATTTATATACGTTCCTATCATGTCCCCCCACTCCCTTCTTTCTAGTTCGTAAGGCACAGTTCCCCAGGCGCTCCTCATACCCCATCCCTCGTAGCTATGGGACGAGTCCTCGTTGCAAACCTCTGAACCTTTTCCAGTTTCATTATATGTTTCTTCAGATGGGGACTCCATGATGAGGCGCATACTCTAAGACTGGCCTCACGTAGGCAGTGTAAAGCGCCCTAAATGCCTCCTTACTTAGGTTTCTGAATGTGTTCTAACTTTTGCCAGTGTAAGTACGCTGCTGTCGTTATCTATTTATATGTGCCTCAGGAGATAGATTAGGTGTTACCTCAACACCCAGTCCTCTTTCGCGCGTCGTCCAGGTAGGGTGTTCCCCTTCATTGTGTACTGTCCCTTTGGTCTCTTATCTCCTAGTCCCATTTCCATAACTTTACATTTGCTCGTGTTGAATTCCAGTAGCCATTTCTCTGACCATCTCTGCAACCTGTTCAGGTCCGCTTGGAGGTCCTGCAATCCTCATCTGTCACAACTCTCCTCATCAACTTTGCGTCATCCGCAAAACATCGACATGTAGGACTACAACCGTAAACATGTCGTTAACATATACAAGAAATAGAATTGGTCCCAGCACCGATCCTTGTGTACTCACTTGTTACTGTTCGCCAGTCCGACTTCTCCCCTTACCGTAACTCTTTGGCTCCTTCCTGTTAGGTAGTTCCTTATCCATGCTAGGACCTTTCCCCCTACCCCCGCCTGCCTCTCGTTTTGAACAGCAGTCTCATGTGCGGTACTGTATCAAAGGCTTTTTGGCAGTCCAGAAATATGCAGTCTGCCCAACCATCTCTGTCCTGTCGATCCTCGTTATTTTGTCATAGAATTCTTGAAGGTTTGTTAGGCACGATTTCCTGTCCAGAACTCATGTTGATGTTTGTTCACAAACCTAACGTTCTCCCGGTGCGCAACCATCGTAGCTAATTATTCTTTCCATATTTTACAGGGGATGCTTGTCAGTGATACAGGTCTATAGTTAGTGCCTCCTCCCTATCGCCTTTCTTGAAGATCGGCACGACATGTACTCACCTATAGGTACTCACCTATATGTGTCTGCAGGATCGAGCATTGACTCTGGATCCCGCCTTTCGAGCATCAGTTGTTTACAGCATGACTCCTGTCCCATTTCCCTATCATACCTGTTTAAAATTATGAATAGTATTTGCTTCCACAACCTGTTCCTGAGTGCATTCCATCAAGGAATGCACAAGGTCCTGCTTGGAGGCAGGATAGTAATAGTTCTGGATAGTAATGGATAATAATGGGGAAGTAGGGAAGGGAATAGTTACTAAAGTTTGGAGGGAGGGAGATAAAGTTTGTAGTTGAAACGATAAAGGTGTGTAGAAATGAATACACACACACATGATGTGTGTGTGTGTGTGTGTGTGTGTGGAAGACAAGAGGCAGCATCACAGCCAGGAGAGGAGGAGGAGAAGACCGCCCCCGCACTCCTAGTGTCAAGACGATGATGTCAACAGCCAAGTTGTACCACCTGTCAAGCGAGCGACGAGTACCACCACCACCACCACCACCATCACCACCACCATCACCTGCCTCACTCATGACATCACACACTCACCAGGAACACCCAGTCATCAGACAGGTGCGAGGTGCTGCGTCTCCCAGGGAGCCCACGTGTCCCCAGGTCCCTCGTGTCCCCTGGGCCCACTGTCCCAGGTCAGCGGTCCCCCCCCCCCCCCTCACGCTCATAGCGTCCCACACACCACTATGTACGAGCATTGTGCAGCGGTGCCAGACGCTGCTCGCCACAGGTGCCGCTCAAGCGAGGTGCACAGCTGAGGTTTACCTCGTTACTGACTGGTTACTTAATCACCTTGGTCGTCTAGACGAGGCTCAGGTAAACTATATGGTAAACTAACAAGCTGTTCATCCATTGTTGGGGGGGGGCGGGGGTTTGGATTTGCTTAACTCGTGTTTTTTTTAAGTTTTTGTTCCAGTTCTATCTTTTCAGTTCTTGTAGAGTGTCTGTGTTTGTGTGTGTGTTTGTGTGTGTGTGTGTGTGTGTGTGTGTGTGTGTGTGTGTGTGTGTGTGTGTGTGTGTGTGTGTGTGTGTTGTGTGTGTGTGTGTGTGCACTCACCTAGTTGTACTCACCTAGTTGTACTCACCTAGTTGTGTTTGCAGGGGTTGAGCTCTGGCTCTTTGGTCCCGCCTCTCAACCGTCAATCAACAGGTGTACAGATTCCTGAGCCTATTGGGCTCTATCATATCTACACTTGAAACTGTGTATGGAGTCAGCCTCCACCACATTACTTCCTAATGCATTCCATTTGTCAACCACTCTGACACTGAAAAAGTTCTTTCTAATATCTCTGTGGCTCATTTGGGCACTCTGTTTCCACCTGTGTCCCCTTGTGCGTGTGCCCCTTGTGTTAAATAGCCTGTCTTTATCTACCCTATCAATTCCCTTCAGAATCTTAAATGTGGTGATCATGTCCCCCCTAACTTCTGTCTTCCAGCGAAGTGAGGTTTAATTCCCGTAGTCTCTCCTCGTAGCTAATACCTCTCAGCTCGGGTACTAGTCTGGTGTGTGTGTGTGTGTATGTGTGTGTGTGTGTGTACTCACCTATTTGTGCTCACCTACTTGTGCTTGCAGGATCGAGCATTGGCTCTTGGATCCCACCTTTCCAGCCATCGATTGCTTACAGCAATGACTCCTGTCTCATTTTCCTATCATACCTAATTATAAAATTATGAATAGAGTTTGCTTCCACTAACTGTTCCCCAAGTGCATTCTATTTTCCCACTACTCTCACGCTAAAAGAAAACTTCCTAACATCTCTGTGACTCATCTGAGTTTCCAGCTTCCACCCATGTCCCCTCGTTCTGTTATTATTACGTGTGAACATTTCATCTATTTCCACTCTGTCAATTCCCCTTAGTATTTATACATTCCTGTGTTTGTTTGTGTGTGTGTGTGTGTGTGTGTGTGTGTGTGTGTGTGTGTGTGTGTGTGTGTGTGTGTGTGTGTGTGTGTTGGTGTGTGTGTGTGTACTCACCTATTTGTACTAACCTATTTGTGCTTGCGGGGGTTGAGCTTTGGCTCTTTGGTCCCGCCTCTCAACTGTCAATCAACTGGTGTACAGATTCCCGAGCCTACTGGGCTCTATCATATCTACCCTTGAAACTGTGTATGGAGTCAGCCTCCACCACATCACTGCCTAATGCATTCCATCCGTTAACTACTCTGACACTGAAAAAGTTCCTTCTAACGTCTCTGTGGCTCATGTGGGTACTCAGTTTCCACCTGTGTCCCCTTGTTCGCGTCCCCCCAGTGTTGAATAGTTTGTCCTTGTCTACCCGGTCGATTCCTCTGAGGATTTTGTAGGTTGTGATCATATCTCCCCTTACTCTTCTGTCTTCCAGTGTCGTAAGGTGCATTTCCCGCAGCCTTTCCTCGTAACTCATGCCTCTTAGTTCTGGGACTAGTCTAGTGGCATACCTTTGGACTTTTTCCAGCTTCGTCTTGTGCTTGACAAGGTACGGGCTCCATGCTGGGGCTGCATACTCCAGGATTGGTCTTACATATGTGGTGTACAAGATTCTGAATGATTCCTTACACAGGTTCCTGAACGCTGTTCTGATGTCAGCCAGCCTCGCATATGCCGCAGATGTTATCCTTTTTATGTGGGCTTCAGGAGACAGGTTTGGTGTGATATCAACTCCTAGATCTTTCTCTCTGTCCGTTTCATTAAGTACTTCATCTCCTATTCTGTATCCTGTGTCTGGCCTCCTGTTTCCACTGCCTAGTTTCATTACTGTATGTGTGTGTGTGTGTTCATTACTGTGTATTCACTTAGTTGTATTCACTTAGTTGTATTTTACGGGGGTTGAGCTTTGCTCTTTCGGCCCGCCTCTCAACTGTCAATCAACTGTTTACTAACTACACTATTTTTTTTTTTCACACCACACACACACACACACACCCCAGGAAGCAGCCCGTGACAGCTGACTAACTCCCAGGTACCTATTTACTGCTAGGTAACAGGGGCATTCAGGGTGAAAGAAACTTTGCCCATTTGTTTCTGCCGGGTGCGGGAATCGAACCCGCGCCACAGAATTACAAGTCCTGCGCGATATCCACCAGGCTACCTGGCTACCTGGCCCTGTGTGTGTGTGTGTGTGTGTGTGTGTGTGTGTGTGTGTGTGTGTTGTCGTTTTAAACACTCAGATAGCGTGGTGGTCGTTGTGGGTTGGTCACCCCGCTGACTAACGACAGGAAGCAGCTACTGGTTTTACGCTCAAAGGTGGAGTCCAAAATTCGGGCGTCCAATGGTAGCGATCTAGGGCGTAAGACAGTAGCCGGGCGACTGGCGACGACCAATCAGCTACCGCGAGAGCGTAGCACAGAAGCCACTGGGCCGCAGAGGACCAATCATAAATCGCGGGGAGCAGCGATCCTCCAATGGGGGAGTCGACGCACAGTAGCGCTGCCCAACTGGCTACCGGGGAAACAATATGGAGGCGTCACTGTTCCCCGAACACTCGTTCGAATCATACAGTTTGAACATATTTTATTTTTTATAATAAAACGCAACCTGTTCATGACCAATTTTTCGCACTATTCAGCATCCAAATAGGAGCTATGTATTTACAAACCACTAAATGGGAAATGAAGCAGTTGTTTAATGAAACTGAAGCAGCTTATGGTCGGAAAGTGCAGCCGAGCAGCCAAAGTTCGCTTTGAGGGGAAGGTGATCCACATCGAAATATTGTCTGGCATATCGCTGTCTGACGCGCCGGTCTGTGGGTGACGCTGGCCACAGGGGCGTGCACCACTTGCCATAGAGCCCTGGTGGATAGGGGGGGTAGCCCTGGTGGATAGAGGCCTGGGGGAAGGGGTGTTTCTACCTGCCCGTCCCCGCCATCCTCCGCACGACTAGCCGCGTCTGCTGCCTCCTCACACAACCAGTACAACCACCACCTCTCCCACACCAGTCACTCCCATCACAGGGGCCTGTCTCCAACACCAGCGCAACTACCACTCAGAAGTCTGGGAACCACTAGCACAGACACAACCTCACCTACTACCACAACCCTACCTCCTACAACAACTCCACCTTCGACCACAACTTCGCTCAAAACCTCATCTACTACCACGCCACAATCCCCACCCACTACCACAGCCGCACTCACTTTTACAATCACTACCCATCCATTACTACAACCCACAACGTTACCCACTACAACTACAACAACCCCCTCCTAATACCACTATCACTTGTGTCATAACTAACACCCCCGTGGGCCCTTTTACAACCAGTACTAACCCTAAAAGACATCCTCATCTGACAACTTCAATCCCTACCCCTTCCTCTACCTTCACCATTCACAACCACTACCACCACTCACAACCACTACCACCACTCACAGGCCCAACCTAAGCCTAATCTGTCCCCTGGCAACACACTACAACTTCAGATGAGTCTCCAGCAACATCCTATAACCTGGCAACATCCCACAACCTCGCACGTGTCCCTAGCAACATCCCACAACCTCGCACGTGTCCCTAGCAACGTCCTACAACCTCGCACGTGTCCCTAGCAATATCCCACAACCTCGCACGTGTCCCTAGCAATATCCTACAACCTCGCACGTGTCCCTAGCAACATCCCACAACCTCAGATATGCTCCGACAACATCCCACAAAATCATATTCTAATTCCTACGGAATTTCAATCACAGGGAAGTAGACATCATAAATAAAGACCTCTTCTCCCTCCCCCCCCCCACGGGGTTGATGAGACATGGAGAACAAAGCTAATGGACGCAGCTGTCAAGCACTTCTTAAACCTACACATTAAAGACCCGAACAAGAGGACCCACCAGCAGCACCAGACCCCGTCTTGACCCAGAATGAGGCAGACGCTGACAAGATTAAGTATGAGATGCTCTTAATATGGGCTAGTTATACGGTTGAGTAAATAGGGGCGGTGAAGGCGTTGGTTAGTCTAAGGAAAAGGTTGAGGAAAGTGAGGTCTCATACGTGGGGAGGACAGAAAGGTGAGGGGCGTATATACGTATAATTGTTATATACGTATATATTATATAATAATATATGTATATATTATATATTGAATTTAGAGGTTGGAAATGTGCAGGCGCCGCGGAACAGGTCATCCCACTCAAGAAGGTGGATGTGAAAATAGAAAAAAAATAAATATTGTTAACTTTTTTAAATGGTTAAAAAAAATGATTCCATAGACAATGCAAGAAAGCTAGGGGAATGCTCTCCCCCCCCCCCTACTCCCCCATGAAAGGGGGAAAGAGTGCGGGAGAACTTGGAAGATGAGACATAGCGGTACTGAAGGGAGTCAGAAAGTAAAGAACAAATCCACAAGGGCCGTGACGAGGATTCGAACCTGCGTCCGAGAGCATCCCAGACGCTGCCTTAATCGACTGAGCTACGACATGGTTTGTGTCTCGGAGAGGCTGCAGGATCCAGTAAGTTCAGTAGAACTTCGGTTTCAACTCCTTTTGACCATGTCGTAGTTCAGTCGATTAAGGCAACGTCTGGGATGCTCCCGGACGCAGGTTCGAATCCTCGTCACGGCCCTTGTGGATTTGTTCAGTTGATGCATCACGCGATTGTGATTTCTGTGTGTAAGTCAGACACTAGTACAGCTGGCCAGAATGGGAAAACTGAAGAACCACCAAAGCTGTTGCATAGTTATATTACCATATAAACAAGAAGAGATCCTGTGATCAGGTAGAGGAGGCAGGAGAGGGGAGGGGATTCTCTAGGGGGGAACGACAAGGATGTGAGAAATCCAACAAGAGGTGACACAGTAGTTACGGTAGAAGTGTCCCCCCCCCCCCTTCGAAAAAAATAAGATACTACCAAAAAAAAAGCATTAGACTTAATTATTGAAAATGGCAAACAGTCTCCACATTAAACAATGGGAGGAGACAGAAGGTTCAACATTTCAGAGCAGCGTCACTGACAGGTATTCTATGCAGTGTTGAAAATGTTAATCAGGTTGAGAATAATGAAGCACTTAAGAGGATCAACCTTGCGACGGAAAATCAGCACGGATTTATAATGTAAGAGTCATGGCTGACAAACTTCAGCGAGTTCTATGCCAAAGTTACTAAAATACGACAGAAAAAAAGAAGGCTGGATAAACAGTATTTTTCTAAGATGTCCAAACGCATCGGATATTATTCCTCTTGAATGGTTAGTTTAGAAGATTCAGACGCGTGCTGGTATTAGGGCAAGACATTGAACTGGATAAGGGAGTACCTGAAAGACAGAAAACAAATAGTCATAGTCAGAGAGGTTTCGAACTCGATCTTAGAGCCTCTACTTTTTGTACATTAGGCGAATGACCTGCCCGAGATAGTCACCTCGTACACGTCAGTGCTTACAGACGATGCAAATCTAATAACAAATGTAAAATTCGAGGATTGCAGAAAGTTACAGGAAGGACTGGACAAACATTAGGAGTTGGACAAAAATGGTTACTAGAAATCGATCCCATCAAAGGCAAGGTAATAACAATTGGATAGAGAAAAAGGAGACCAGTAGATATCTACACCATAAGGAAAGGCAACTACAGGAGTCGAAGAGATCAAAAAGTGCTGCGAGTGGATATGATTCCAACACTGATACCATAGGCTCACATGTACACGGTAGCATCGGCAGCATATGCGACGCTAGACAACATTAGGACGGGAAACATTACGACCCTAAATAAGAACTCTTTGAAGGCAACATACAGCCTTTCATATCTGGGGCAGCTCCCCCCTCTAACCTAAACTCTTAATGCGGAAAAGAAAAAAGTTTTCTTTTCGGAAGCTCATGCTTTCAAATGAAAGCTTTCCTTGAGATCAGTTCCCCTGGCTTCACGTCTGTGATTGTTTTATTATTCTTTAAAAGCAAAGTTTCTTCTCTTTCTCTCTCCCTTCTACCACTACTCCCATGGCTCACGTAACAGCTTTTGCGTGAGCTCACGCAACAGCTGGACCATTCTCAAGTCGATTGTGAATGGTCGATCGACTTGCAAATGGTCCAAGACTGACCGAAACGTCGTCGTCCCTTCATTTTCTAGTGTGTGGATTGGTCAACATTCACACGCAGAATTTAATGTCAGCATTTGACTGACATTAATAAGAATGAATAAGAATATTTGCCTACCTCTCTCAGCAAATAAACGAGAGAATATTGTAGAAAACGTTATTTTCTGAATTATGAATTATTAATATTTATTGGGCGGTTTATGCATAAGTCAGATTGGTAAGGTGTTTTGGTTACGTTATTTAGGGAGTTGTACACTGCAGGCTCAAAGTGGATCAAATCTTCTAACATGGTCATGTGGGCTGTAATTCCCAAAACCGACTTATGTAGATGTTCGAAAGTCAGTATCTGACTTATACGTTATGGATCCTTATATTTTAATGATATGATGGTCAGTGCTGAGTTTGTGTTCGAACCTGTCGTGTTCGTATTCGCTACATCCTGGCCCTCATATTCCTCATTGGGATACGAGGGCAAGGAACAGCTATGTAAGGACAAGGAACTGGTATATGAGGACAAGGAACTGGTATTTGAGGACAAGGCACTGGGATACGAGGGCAAGACACTGGGATACGAGGACAAGACACTGGGATACGAGGGCAAGACACTGGGATACGAGGACAAGACACTGGGATACGAGGACAAGACACTGGGATACGAGGACAAGACACTGGGATACGAGGACAAGACACTGGGATACGAGGACAAGGCACTGGGATACGATGACAAGACACTGGGATACGAGGACAAGGCACTGGGATACGAGGACAAGACACTGGGATACGAGGACAAGGCACTGGGATACGAGGACAAGACACTGGGATACGAGGACAAGGCACTGGGATGCGAGGACAGAGTGAAGGAATAGGGCCCAAACACGCAAGCCATAAGGAATCGAACGGCGACCCTACAATCATACCTGGAGAGGATTCAGGGAGTTCTTCCGACTTGTGATAATTTGAATTTTCCATCCAACTGGTGCTTGGAGGTCCAACAGGCCCACATATCCACTACAGCTTGGTTGGTCCGGCACTTCTTGCAGCATCTTATCTAAGTGCATCTTGAATACATCCACCTTTGTTCCAGCAATATTTCTAATGCTTGCTGGGAGGGTGTTGAACAGCCGTGCACCTTTGATGTTCAGACCGTGCTCCCTGATTGTGCCTATGGCACCTCTACTCCTCACTGGTTCTATTCTGTATTTCCTTCCGTACCTTTCGCTCCAGTATGTTGCTATTCTATTGTGCAAATTTGGAACCTGTCCTTGAAGTATCTTCCATGTATATATTATTTTATACCGTTCTCTGCTCCTTTCATTTTGAGTACTCAAAATGTACTTGAGTACATTTTGAGAGCTTTGAGACGGTCCCAATAATTCAGATGTTTTATCGTTTCTATGCGTTCTATATATGATCTCCGTATTCCCTCTAGTTCCTAGATCTCTCTCGCTCTGAAAGGTGAAGTGAGTACCGAGTAATACTCAAAACAGGACAGCACCAGTGATTCAAATAATTTTTTTTTTAAGAAATATTCCTGCCCGGGCCCTAACCCTATGTCTAGCCCATTACCCATACCATTGCTGTGGGGTCTCTGTATTTTGAACGTTCTCATAATCCATCCTATCATTTTCCTGGCCGCCGCTATATTTGCTCGGTTAGTTCACTAAGTGTCAGGTCGTCAGATATCATAATTCCCAGGTCTTTTACCTGTTGCTTTCCTTCTATGATTGTGTCCTGTACCCTGTGTCCTGTACCCTGTGTCCTATACCCTGTGTCCCGTACCCTGTGTCCTGTACCCCATGTTTCGTTTAACTTCCTCGTTTCCACCATACCTCAGTACCTGGAAGTTGTCACCACTAAACATCATGTTATTTTCAGTCGCCCAACCGAAAACCTTATTAATATTTGCTTGCATTTTTTTTCAGTGTCTTCTACAGAGGAAATTTTCATGCTGATTTTTGTACCTGCAAAGGATAACACGAACGTTGTGACGAGTATTTTTGTCTATATCTGAGATAAGAATGGGAAATAGCGGTGGTGTAAGGACTGTGTCCTGGGGAACAGAGCTAAATGGAATGCATTAGGCAGTGATGTGGTGAGGCTGACTCCATACACAGTTTCAAATGTAGAGATGATAGAGCCCAGTAGGCTCAGGAATCTGTACACCAGTTGATTGACAGTTGAGAGGCGGGACCAAAGAGCCAAAGCTCAACCCCGCAAGCACAATAGGTGAGTACAAATTAGGTGAGTACACACATGCAAACAAATCCCCAAAAGGTCGAAATTTCACACACACACACTGCTCCTTTTTTCTAATTCCCGTTATGAAAGCATAAAATATGTGGCGTGGCCCATCAATTGCCCCCCTCTCTCTCCCATGATCACGAGGGGGGGGGGTCACAAGTACCACAAATTTGCGGGATATTGAATATTACAAGTGCCTTTTCAGAATTAATATGAGGGAGGCGTGGAGTGTGGGTAAAGTAGGTGGATGGGGCGGGGCGGCAGGCGTACCATTACACCCGACAACATAAATGGCCGCCCACTCCACCAATGTCCCACCCTGCCACGCTCGCCAATTAAGTTCGGAGCGCCGCTCTGACGTCCTATTCTAATTCAAGGTGGCCAGCCTGGCAGACCGATACTACGAGGCGGTATTCTCCGGGCACCTGCAGCGTACCGGAGACGCCCGCACGGTTCCCACACACGTCGGCCAGCGCCAAGTCTTGCTGAAAACCGCCCTATTGTGCGCGCCGTCGCCGCGCCGCTCAGGGGTTAAGGGGCGGTTCTTTGTCTGGCGGTGTTGGCCCTCTTGTGTGGCGGGAAAACTGTCTGGTGTGTGTGTTTGGTGAGATGATGGAGGCTGTGGTGTGGGTGTGGGATGGTTATAGGGGTCGTAATGGGCGAGGAAGGCGCAAATAGCCAGGGAGTGTCATCGCGGGTGATACTTTAATGATATTGTTGAATGAGTGATCGCATTAGTATTATTGAAGCTCATGGTGCTTGCCCCCTCCTGGCACGACGTGGCCACCCCCCCCCCGACACTCCTCCCCATCTCCCCCGCACCCCCCTCCCCCACTCCCCTCCACCACCCACCCTTCCCCACCCACCCTCCCCACCCCCTCCCCACCCTCTCCCCACCCATTGTTCAAGAAGGAAACAACACAGTAACATAACCATTGTTCATCCAAGGGCAGACGCACTTAACACAGCCCCACCTTTCCACTGCTGGGTTATCGCCTCTACTCCCAGGGGCCAGAGAGGCGAGGCTGGCAGTCTCCTGCCGGCTCGGTGCACGCCCCTCATCTCCCGGGTGGGGGTAAGAACAAGCCGGGAAGGGGGCAGACAACCCTAATTACTCGCTGATCCCGGCTCGATCCCCCGATGCCTTTTTTCACAAATGACATTAAAACGCTGTTCTTACTTACGGCGTCGGATGTGATCTTCGCTGAGACGGAACGACCGATGGCCAAACGACCCTCAGTGGCCACGGAACGACCCACAGTGGCCACGGAACGACCCAGGCCAGGACGCCGATGGCCACGGAACGACCCGCAGTGGCAACGGAACGACCCGCAGTGGCCCACGGAACGACCCGCAGTGGCCACGGAACGACCCGCAGTGCCATGGAACGACCCGCAGTGGCCATGGAAGCGACCGCAGTGGCCACGGAACGACCCGCAGTGGCCATCGGAACGACCCGCAGTGGCACGGAACGACCCTCATGTGGCCACGGAAACGACCCGCAGTGGCCAGACGCGATCACGAACGCCGAGTGGCCATGACCGAGTGCCAGGACGACCCTCAGTGGCCACGGAAACGACCCGCAGTGGCACGAATACCGAGCCATAACGACCCTCAGCACGGACACAGTGGCACACGGAACGACCCA
>WNGS01000942.1:25007-26849 GCA_020271785.1 Procambarus virginalis | reverse complement strand
TATCATTTCAGTTCTTGTAGAGTGTCTGTGTTTGTGTGTATGTGTGTGTGTGTGCGTGTGTGGTGTGTGGTGTGTGTGTGTGTGTGTTGTGTGTGTGGTCGTGTGTGTGTGTGTGTGTGTGTGTTTGTGTGGGTGTGCACTCCACCTAAGTTGTAACTCACCGAGTTGTACTCACTAGTTGTGTTTGCAGGGGTGTGAGCCTGGCTCTTTGGTCCCGCCTCTCAACGTCAATCAACAGGTGTACAGATTCTGAGCCTATGTTGGGCTCTATCATATCTACACTTGAAGACCCTGTGTATGGAGTCACCCTCCACCACATCTACTTCCCTATACATTCCATTCTGCTCAACCCACTCTGACACTGAAAAGTTTCGTTCTCTAATATCTCTGTGGTCATTTGGGCACCTGTTTACCAACCTTGCGTCCCCTTGTGGCGTGTGCCCCTTGTGTTAAATAGACTGTCTTTATCTACCCTATCAAATTCCCTTCAGAATCCTTAAATGTGGTGATTTCATGTCCCCCCTAACTTTCTGTCTTCCAGCGAAGTGAAGTTTAATTTCCCGTAGTCCTCTCCTCGTAGCTCATACCTTCAGCTCGGGTACTAGTCTGGTGGTGTGTGTGGTGTTGTGTGGTGTGTGTTGCTGTGTGTTATACCTCACCTATTTGTGCCACCGTACTTGTGCTTGCAGGGATCGAGGCATTGGCTCTTGCGATCCCACCTTTCCAGCCATCGATTGGCTTAAGCAATGACTCCTGGTCTCCATTTTCCTATCATACCTAATTATAAATTATGAATAGAGTTTGCTTCCACGAATGTTCCCCAAGTGCATTCATATTTCCCACTACTCTCAGCGCTAAAAGAAAACTTCCTAACAGATCTGTGACTCATCTGAGTTGTCCAAGCTTCCACCATGTCCCCTTCGTTCTGTTTATTATTACAGTGTGAAACATGTCGGTCTATTTCCACTCATGTCAATTCCCACTTAGTATTTATACATTCCTGTTTGTTTGTGGTTGTGTGTTGTGTGGTGTGTGGTGTGTGGGTGTGTGTGTGTGTTGGTGTGTGTGTGTGTGTGGTGTGTGTGGTGGTGTGTGATGTGGTGGTGTGTGCTGTGTGTGTTGACATGTGTGTTTGATACCCACCTATTTGTACTAACCTATTTGTGCTTGCGGGGGGTTGAGCTTTGGCTCTTTGGTCCCGCCTCTCACTGTCAATCAACGGTGTACAGATTCCCGAGATCCTACTGGGCTCATATCATATGCTACCCTTGAAATGTGTATGGAGTCCAGCCTCCACCACATCACTGCCTAATCATCCCCTCCATCCGTTAACTACTCTGACACTGAAAAAAGTTCCTTCTAACGTAGTCTCTGTGCCTCATGTGGGTACTCAGTTTCCACTGTGTCCCCTTGTTCGCGTCCCACCCTGTTGAATAGTTTGTCCTTGTCTACCCGGTCGATTCCTCTGAGGGATTTGTAGGTTGTTTTCATGTCTCCCCTTACTCTTCTGTCTTCCAGTGTCGTAAGGTGCATTTCCCGCACCTTTCCTCGTAACTAATGCCTTTTAGCATTCTGGGACTAGTCTAGTGGCATACCTTGGGACTTTTTCTTCAGCTTGTCTTGTGCTTGACAAGCGTACGGGCCTCCATGCTGGGGCTTTGTGCATACCTCCCGGATTGGTCTTACTATGTGGTGGTACAAGACTTCTGAACTGATTCCTTACACCGGTTCCTGAACGCTGTTCTGAAGTTAGCCAGCCTCGCATACATGCCCGCAGATGTTTCCTTTTTATGTGGGCTTTCAGGACAGTTTGTTTTGTGATATCAACTACCTATATCTTTC
>WNGS01000942.1:10007-20007 GCA_020271785.1 Procambarus virginalis | reverse complement strand
CCACGTTACTCACAGACTGGTCACGTTACTCACAGACTTGGTCACGTTACTCACAGACTTGGTCACGTTACTCACAGTCTTGGCCACGTTACACAGTCTTGGTCACGTTACTCACAGACTTGGTCACGTTACTCACAGACTTGGTCACGTTACTCACAGACTTGGTCACGTTACTCACAGTCTTGGTCACGTTACTCACAGTCTTGGCCACGTTACTCACAGACTTGGTCACGTTACTCACAGTCTTGGTCACGTTACTCACAGACTTGGTCACGTTACTCACAGACTTGGTCACGTTACTCACAGTCTTGGTCACGTTACTCACAGACTTGGTCACGTTACTCACAGTCTTGGTCACGTTACTCACAGTCTTGGTCACGTTACTCACAGTCTTGGTCACGTTACTCACAGTCTTGGTCACGTTACTCACAGACTTGGTCACGTTACTCACAGTCTTGGTCACGTTACTCACAGACTTGGTCACGTTACTCACAGTCTTGGTCACGTTACTCACAGACTTGGTCACGTTACTCACAGTCTTGGTCACGTTACTCACAGACTTGGTCACGTTACTCACAGTCTTGGTCACGTTACTCACAGTCTTGGTCACGTTACTCACAGACTTGGTCACGTTACTCACAGTCTTGGTCACGTTACTCACAGACTTGGTCACGTTACTCACAGACTTGGTCACGTTACTCACAGTCTTGGTCACGTTACTCACAGTCTTGGTCACGTTACTCACAGTCTTGGTCACGTTACTCACAGTCTTGGTCACGTTACTCACAGACTTGGTCACGTTACTCACAGTCTTGGTCACGTTACTCACAGACTTGGTCACGTTACTCACAGTCTTGGTCACGTTACTCACAGACTTGGTCACGTTACTCGTCCAGTTTGGTTTCCACCTTCTTTGCTCTGATTGGTCAATTGCAGTTTGTCTTCTAATGGGACTTTCTACATGTCTTGCTCGGTACTTGTCTTTGGAACCTGTCGTTCTCAAGCCTCTCTTCAAGACGTTTCCGATTAAGACACGTTTATTGTTTTGTTCTTTTGTATTAACTTTAGTTTGTCTTGCACTCCCTGTACCATTCCCTTCCTTCGTCCTATCCCAAACCCTTGTCCTCATATCCCTTCCGAGAGCTATATTGCCATAATGTCTTAGTGTTTTCTCCTTGTTGTTGTTGTTTAAGTTTCGCTACCTGGAACCAAAAGTTCCAAGTAGCACGGGCTATGGTGAGCCCGTAGTATTTTTTCCATATAATTACCTTTCCTCCCTGTATTTTGTCTATGGATATTTTTTTGTGAGTTTCCAAACACTGGCTGGATATTCAGCCGGGATGCTATATGTGTTCCAGCAGGCGGCTCGAACCAGAAACCTCTTAATTGAAATTATCACAAGATAAACCTGGTCCTGGGCCGGCGTTTCTGGAGTAGAAGAACTCTTGAAACCCACTACAGATAAACTACAGGCAAACTGTACAAAAGAGTTAGATAACGCATCATAGTCTTCAAAGTTGTATCTTTTAGTTCCTCTTCTCACTATAAGGGCCGACCGGGAGATTCTTGAGCCATATATATTGTTCCTTTCGATACGTTAACCACGTCGTTTTCCTGTCATTCTCTGTGAGTTTGTGCTCTGAAGTGTTCTCAGGGACCAGGGCCGTAACAGGTTCCTAGCAAGAGTTCATGTTCCATTCTCTCAGTGAGTGCTTCATTTTGGGTTAGAATATGGTGTAGTGTGGAAGTCTTTTCCCATCAGCCTCATTTTCTTTTTGACATGCTGTCTCACCTCCTCATTTCTCGCTCCCTTGATCCCAATGGTTTCAGTTCCCCCATGTCTATTATCTTAATATTCAAGTAACTGGCTGCCTTTTCCTGGATTACTTCAGTATTGGGTCAATGATATGCAGAGAGCCTCATAACATATTCAAGAAATGTCGGACGAACCGGGCTATGGTGATATAAAACCTGTCCTCTTAAAAAGAACGTCGCTTTTGGCCGTTTGTCCGTATGGCCGAATTTCGACGTAATTTGGAAATGAAAAAAAAATTGAAAATAAATTTGGGATTTTTTTTCAACAACAGTAAGTTAAGGGTCCTCTGATAGGTTAGGTGGCCAGGAAATTCTCATAAAGTTTCAAAACGTTATGAAAAACGTTAATTTAAAGTGTCCTCTCATAACCTCTGCGCGTACGCCGGACGACTCAAATAGAAAACGGAACAGAACGTCACTTTTGTGAGTCGATTTCATTTCAAATTACGTCGAAATTTGGCCATAGCGCGCATACGTGCCAAAAGTGACGTTATTTTTAAGAGGACGGGTTGGGATATGTGGGCCTGCAGGCCACTCCAAGCAACAACCTGTTGGATCAAGCTCTCACAGGTCAAGCCTGGCCCCATCGGGCTGCCCTTGGAGAGTAGAAGAACACCCAAAACCCCATCCATGTACAATCCAGGCATAGTGTTTTCTAAGGCATCTGCATCTTACGTTTTGTTTCTGCTACTGCTGTTACATCACAGTCACTGATCCTTACTTTCAGTTCACCTGTTTTGTTGGTGAATCCATCTACACTGGCTTGCCAGCATTGGTGTAATACGTGTGTGGTTATGCATTGTGAATGTTTGCTGTATACCTGTGTTTAGCGACTCATGTTATGTGCCAGAACATAGAACATGTGTACTCACCTATTTGTACTCATCTATTTGTGCTTGCGGGGGTTGAGCTTTGGCTGTTTGGTCCCGCCTCTCAACTGTCAATCAACTGGTGTACAGATTCCTGAGCCTACTGGGCTCTATCATATCTACAATTAAAACTGTGTATGGAGTCAGCCTCCACCACATCACTGCTTAATGCATTCCACCTGGTAACTACTCTGACACTGAAAAAGTTCTTTCTAACGTCCCTGTGGCGCATTTGGGTACTCAGTTTCCACCTGTGGTCCCTTGTTCGCGTACCACCAGTGTTGAATAGTTTATCCTTGTCTACACTGTCAATTACCCTGAATATTTTGTAGGTAGTGATCATGTCTCCCCTTACTCTTCTGTCTTCCAGTGTCGTAAGGTGCATTTCCTGCAGCCTTTCCTCGTAACTCATGCCTCTTAGTTCTGGGACTAGTGTAGTGGCATACCTCTGAACTTTTACCAGCCTCGTCCTGTGTTTGACAAGGTACGGGTTCCATGCTGGGGCCACATACTCCAGGATTGGTCTTACATATGTGGTGTAGAAGATTCTGAAAGATTCCTTATACAGGTTCCTGAACGCTGTTCTGATGTTAGCCAACCTCGCATATGCCGCAGATTTAATTCATTTTATGTGGGCTTCAGGAGACAGGTTTGGTGTGATATCAACCCCTAGATCTTTCTCTCTGTCCGTTTCATGAAGTACTTCATCTCCTATTCTGAATCCTGTGTCTGGCCTCCTGTTTCCACCGCCTGGTTTCGTTATTTTGCATTTACTTGGGTTGAACTTTAGCAGCTATTTGTTGGATCATTCACTCAGTCTGTCTCGGTCATCTTGTAGCCTCTTACTATCATCCTCTGTTTCAATCCTCCTCATAATTTTTGCATCAATAGCACACATTGAGAGAAACGAGTCTATACCCTCTGGGAGATCATCTACATATATCAGAAACAGTATAGGTCCAAGGACTGACCCCTGCGGGACTCCACTTGTGACGTCTCGTCAATCTGAGGCCTCACCTCTCACAGTGACTCGTTGTCTTCTGTTGCTTAGGTACTCCCTTATCTAATGGAGTACCTTCCCTTTCACGCCAGCCTGCATCTCCAGCTTTTTCACTAGCCCCTTGTGTGGCACTGTATCAAAGGTTTTCTGGCAATCCAAAAAGATGCAGTCTTCCCATCCCTCTCTTTCTTGCCTGATTTTTGTTGCCTGGTCGTAGAATTCAAATAACCCTGTGAGGCAGGACTTGCCATCCCTGAACCCATGTTGGTGCTGTGTTACAAAGTTCTTTTGCTCCAGATGTTCCACTAGCTTTCTTCGCACAAGCTTCTCCATCAGCTTGCATTTCTGGCAGTTTCCCTGTTGTCAGTGATTTGTTATACACTATGGAGAGTGGCAAGCACAGTGCTTCTGCTCCTTCCTTTAGTATTCAAGGAGAGATTCCATCGGGGCCTACAGCCTTAGTCACATCCATCTCTAGTAACAACTTCCTTACTTCCCCACTGGTAATCTCTAACTCTTCTAGTGCTTCCTGGGTAACTATTCCCTTTCTTATCAAATGGAACCAGCGAGTCTAAATGGATTCAAAGAACAGCCACTCGTATTAAAATGATGGGACTGCACGATGTATATACAGATGAAGGAGTACAGCACTTCCTTCCACCCTGGCAGATAGTACCTTTTGACATCCTGACCCCTGCATACCCCACCAAGAAACTAATCACAAACAACCCTCATGCTCAGCTTGCTGCTAAATTAAGCACCATAGAACACATTCACAATATACAAGCTGAAAACAACATAGCACAGACCATATACACTGACGGATCACTCAATACAGCTACAGGGAGGGCAGGAAGTGCTGTTATTGCTCATCAGCCCGATGGCAGCACAATTCAAAGAAATACACGAATTAGTAACTGGGCATTCACAACGCAAGCCGAGTTGGTAGCAATACTGGTAGCACTCGAAATTATTGACAACAATGAAGTAGACAGCTTAATTATCTCCGACTCAATTCCTCACTACGAACAGTAAACAGTTTGTAATCGTGCAAATAATAACGTGCTTGTCTCGGAAGCTAGACGTAGATATATAAACATACTTAGCAAGAGGGTAAATATAAAAATGTTGTGGATTCCTTCTCACATTGGCCTGCAAGAACATGACAAAGTTGACGCCCTTGCTAAGGCTGCAGTAAATAAAGATAGTATCGAACGTAATCTTGAGTTATCAAATAGGTTCCTTAAAAGGGTCATTAGACGAGAACTCCTGAATGGATTTGAAGAAAGTAGAACTGTGCAAACTGGAACTAGCAGGTCCATTGTTCATCACAATGAAATGTGTGAAGTAAAACATGTGTATGGGGCAAGTAAGTCAGTAGACTAACAGATGTTGTCACAGCTCGTATAAGACTTGGCTACAAGTATCTCTGGCAGTTCGGCTTGTATAGGGATCTAGATGAAGTAAAGTGTAAAGTGTGTACACAAAGACAGGGACACACACTCGAACACTATATCTTGGACTGTTGTAAAATTGAGCCATTTAGAGATAAATCTAAGCTCACTCTGTATGATATGGCAACCTATCTTATTACCATGGATAAATTACCTGAAATCCTTGCACTGTATCCATATTTCGCTCCCAGAACATAAATGACATATGATATTGAGAAACTCAATATTGTGAAGACTAATAATAAACAGAGATTCCCTATGACTGTATTATCTCCATTGATCAAACAATTATGTATTAGCGATAAGACCTACCATTAATGTATAATGACTTACTGTAAATATATAGCTCTTGGAATAGAACATTCTCTGTAACTAGCTGACATTGTAACTATAAGGTGTGAAGGATAGATGAAATTGTTTATGTAATAATCTAAGATGAGGTCTGATAAAGACCTTTTGTGCCCTCTGTAATGCTTTTTGCGCTACCGCTCACAGGATGAGTATGGGGTGCACAATAAACTAGCCGCCTCCGACGGCAACAATCAAAACAAATCTCTTATCTCTGGAATTTCTCCTTGCTCTAAAGTGAAGACCTGGAATTTCTTATTCAGTTCTTCACACACTTGTGTGTGTGTGTGTACTCACCTATTTGTGCTTGCGGGGGTTGAGGTCTGGCTCTTTGGTCCCGTCTCTCAACTGTCAATCAACTGGTGTACAGGTTCCTGAGCCTATTGGGCTCTATCATATCTACACTTGAAACTGTGTATGGAGTCAGCCTCCACCACATCATTTCCTAATGCATTCCATTTGTCAACCACCCTGACACTAAAAAAGTTATTTCTATCTTTCAAATATCCTTGTGGCTTATTTGGGCACTCAATTTCCATCTGTGTCCCCTGGTGCGTGTGCCCCTTGTGAGCCGGTCGGCTGAGCGGACAGCACTCGGGACTTGTGATCCTGTGGTCCTGGGTTCGATCCCGGGCGCCGGCGAGAAACAATGGGCAGAGTTTCTTTCACCCTATGCCCCTGTTACCTAGCAGTAAAATAGGTACCTGGGTGTTAGTCAGCTGTCACGGGCTGCTTCCTGGGGGTGGAGGCCTGGTCGAGGACCGGGCCGCGGGGACACTAAAGCCCCGAAATCATCTCAAGATAACCTCAAGATAACCTCAAGAAGCCTGGTGGCAAACCTTTGAACCTTTTCCAGTTTAGTCTTATGCTTGACTAGATATGGACTCCATGCTGGGGCTGCATACTCCAGGATTGGTCTGACATATGTGGAATACAAAGTTCTGAATGATTCCTTACACAAGTTTCTAAATCCCGTTCTTATGTTGGCCAACCTGGCATATGCCGCTGATGTTATCCTCTTGATATGGGCTTCAGGGGACAGGTCTGGCGTGTGTGTGTGTGTGTGTGTGTGTGTGTACTCACCTAGTTGTACTCACCTAGTTGTGTTTGCGGGGGTTGAACTCTGGCTCTTTGGTCCCGCCTCTCAACCGTCAATCAACATGTGTACAGATTCCTGAGCCTATTGGGCTCTATCATATCAACACTTGAAACTGTGTGTGTGTGTGTGTATGTGTGTGTGTGTGTGTGTGTGTGTGTGTGTGTGTGTGTGTGTGTGTGTGTGTGTGTGTGTGTGTGTGTGTGTGTGTGTATTCACCTAATTGTGCTTGCGGGGGTTGAGCTCTGGTCTTTCGGCCCGCCTCTCAACTGTAAATCAACTGTTACTAACTACTTTTTTCCCACACCACACACACACACACACACAGGAAGCCGCCCGTGACAGCTAACTCCCAGGTACCTTTTTACTGCTAGGTAACAGGGGCATTCAGGGTGAAAGAAACTTTGCCTATTTGTTTCTGCCTGGTGCGAGAATCGAACCCGCGCCACAAAATTACGAGTCCTGCTCGCTATCCACCAGCCTACCAGGCCCCCAGTGTGTGTGTGTGTGTATGTGTGTGTGTGCGCGCGCGCGTGTGTGCGTGTGTGTGTGTGTGTGCGCGCTCGCGTGTGTGTGTGTATGATCACATAAAGACCCAAGATGAGAGCCTTTGTGATGGAGGACAAGAGAAGCCTAGCCAACACCGCCATAAACCACCAGAGAAGAAACCCAGTGAACAAAGCCGGGGTCTAGAGCCACTCTCGGCCGTCACCAACAAAGCCCCCAATGTTGGGTGAGAGAGAGAGAGCTTATTGTAGGGTAACACAGGCCGCCTTGCTCCACACGGCCCGGGTAATGGCCTGGGGGCTCTCTGGGAAACTCAATGGCTGTTTTCTTATTACGCTCCAGTTTGTGTGATGGCGGAGAAGAAGCCGTCTGCGCGTCCCCCAGCGTCAACAGATTGGTACTGGCTGTGACGGAGACTGGTACATGCGCCAGCGGCCGTCTGGGAGAGACATCAAGTATAGTCACGGTCGAGCAAGGACAAATTAGCTGCTGAGAATCACTCTCCAAGATATCTGTAGTCGCCTGGAAGGCATGATTCCCAGGCATGATTCCCAACGGTATTTAAGAAGGATAATTGAGGATAATTGACAGGAAGCAGCTAATATGTAGGAATGTTAGAATTCTGAGGAAGATGTGATCTCCGAGCAGCGGTGCTCGTGGCGCCATCTGAGAACTGGATGCTCAAGCGACTCGACAAGTTTAGGCGGGAAGCATCAGTGGGCGGGGCCAACCAGCCCCTAAACTCCGCCCCCTCCGGTTGACCCTTGCATCCAGCGCCACGCCCACTTCCGCCAACCAGTCAGGCAGGAATGACAATTAGGGAAGTCCATCAGGCTGAGGCAAGCAGTCGTGCATACTAATGAAACACCCCCACCCCAGTAGCATGTGCGACCTGACTTCATAATCAACAACATCTGCAGAGGATCTGACTTCATAAAAACATATGCAGTGGACCTGGCTTCAAAGCCAACAACACCTGCAGTGGACCTGGCTCTATAATCAACAACACCTGCAGGGGACCTGGCTCTATAATCAACAACACCTGCAGGGGACCTGGCTTCAAACTCAACAACACTTGCAGTGGACCTGGCTCCATAACCATCAACACCTGCAGTGGACTCACCTTCACGATGAACAACACCTGCAATGGGCCTAGTTAACAACACCTGCAGTGAGCCTGGTTAACAACACCTGCAGTGAACTTGACTTCATAAAAAGCAGCGCCTGCAGGTTTTTAAACACCAGCAGTACAAGACTTTTCCAGCAACCCACCAAGTGGTTGTGTTCACTGCTCGAGGCTTTGTTTAAGAATCTCACCTTCAAAGTTAATGACTTAACACCAGGATTCATATCAGTCATTCACTCATCCGAAACCTGTCCATCTCTCCCTAATCACGGCGGCTTTGTTTACATTTATTAAACCGTTTACGCTCTTCGAAACTTTACAACTTTATAGTTATTATTGCTATAAATCATCCCGTCTGCCTTAAGTTCCCCAACGTCAAGAAACTATCGTACTAAAGTGCCCTTATCCTAACCTACCAGAGGATCCCCAAAGCAGAAAACGGGACAGTGTGTCAATTTCGTGAACCGCTACCATTTTCTAGTGCGACGATTCGTATCAAGCAATGAAAGGTTAGGTGAGGCCGCCTCACTTGAGTGGGAGTGAAGACGAGAGATGTAGGGAGAGGAGTGGGGGATGGAATGAAATGATAATCAGCAAAGTTAACATATGCATCTATTGCATTACACTGCTGCCTAGTTCTTATTGCATACATATGCTGGGAAAGACGCACATTAAAACTTTTACCAGTTTGTCCGATGTAGATAAAGCTGTAATCTTTGCAGAGGACAGAATACACATAACCAGTTAAAAATATTGGCGAGTTCTTGAATAAAATGAATTTTATGGTATTATTATTATTTTCCGAGACTAAGTTGACATTAAGGATTTTCTTGAAAACGTGGAAGAGTTTAGAAAAACCTTTGGAATAAGGTAATTCTAGTCATTTTTTTTCACATGACAAATCCTAGATGTGTGATTATAAAAAGTCAGTTTTGCCTGTTATGCAACGCTGAATCAAGGTCTGACTTTGGATATTGCAACTTCGCCCCAGTTTCATGGGTCCAAGCCATTTCCTCGTCAATGAACTTTTGAACGTCAGTGTACCTTAACGGGCTATTCGTGTCCGTGCCACCTCTTGGGTGACTTAATCTTCATCAATCAAACAGTCAATGAACTCTGGGCTACACACTCTACGAATTCTGAGAAACATCGAAGAAAACGCCGAATATTAAACTTAAATGTGATGATTGGAGAAATAGTGTACATAGTAACACGCATTATTAACCTTTTGGTAAACACTTAACTTTAACAACCTATCAGTCCTGTGAATCTTAATAATGTCCAAAAAAGGGGAAAGTTCCATTTTGTTCTTTCTTAATAGTAAATTTAATCGATGGGACTAAAGAACTGAGTCAGTCAAGGAACTCCGTGAGATCAAGATTTATTGGCCACACACACAAAATATTATCGACAAATCTAAGCCACCTGATGTCAACAGATAAAATCATAGGGCAAAATTTGGGTTTCAAAGAACTCCATATATAAATCGCTCAAAACTGGGGGAAAGAGTTATTTCATTTCATTATGCCAAATTGATGTTACATCTATTGATACCGTGCAATGATAGACATGAGCTTTCTAACATTACATTTTTCTACTGGCATAATTGTTAATAATTTATTTTGTATTTAAAACATATGCAATTGCAACACTGAATCTGATGTTATTCATTGTTTGGCCATTGTTATTCAGCGCTGAATAAAATGTTATTCATTGTTTGCCCAATGAATAAGACAAAGAAGTAGAATAAATATTCTTGTAGAGCAGATATTCGCTGTACACTAA
>WNGS01000941.1:79557-92233 GCA_020271785.1 Procambarus virginalis | reverse complement strand
GGTACGAGGCCAGCCACCACAGGTACGAGGCCAGCCACCACAGGTACGAGGCCAGCCACCACAGGTACGAGGCCAGCCACCACAGGCACGAGGCCAGCCACCAGGTACGAGCCAGCCACCACAGGTACGAGGCCAGCCACCACTGGTACGAGGCCAGCCACCACAGGTACGAGGCCAGCCACCACAGGTACGAGGCCAGCCACCACAGGTACGAGGCCAGCCACCACTGGTACGAGGCCAGCCACCACTGGTACGAGGCCAGCCACCACTGGTACGAGGCCAGCCACCACTGGTACGAGGCCAGCCACCACAGGTACGAGGCCAGCCACCACTGGTACGAGGCCAGCCACCACAGGTACGAGGCCAGCCACCACAGGTACGAGGCCAGCCACCACAGGTACGAGGCGAGCCACCACAGGTACGAGGCCAGCCACCACAGGTACGAGGCCAGCCACCACAGGTACGAGGCCAGCCACCACAGGTACGAGGCCAGCCACCACAGGTACGAGGCCAGCCACCACAGGTACGAGGCCAGCCACCACAGGTACGAGGCCAGCCACCACAGGTACGAGGCCAGCCACCACAGGTACGAGGAGCCACCACAGGTACGAGGCCAGCCACCACAGGTACGAGGCCAGCCACCACAGGTACGAGGCCAGCCACCACAGGTACGAGGCCAGCCACCACAGGTACGAGGCCAGCCACCACAGGTACGAGGCCAGCCACCACAGGTACGAGGCCAGCCACCACAGGTACGAGGCCAGCCACCACAGGTACGAGGCCAGCCACCACAGGTACGAGGCCGGTCACCACAGGTACGAGGCCAGCCACCACAGGTACGAGGCCGGTCACCACAGGTACGAGGCCAGCCACCACAGGTACGAGGCCAGCCACCACAGGTACGAGGCCAGCCACCACAGGTACGAGGCCAGCCACCACAGGTACGAGGCCAGCCACCACAGGTACGAGGCCAGCCACCACAGGTACGAGGCCAGCCACCACAGGTACGAGGCCAGCCACCACAGGTACGAGGCCAGCCACCATGGTACGAGGCCAGCCACCACAGGTACGAGGCCAGCCACCACAGGTACGAGGCCAGCCACCACAGGTACGAGGCCAGCCACCACAGGTACGAGGCCAGCCACCACAGGTACGAGGCCAGCCACCACAGGTACGAGGCCAGCCACCACTGGTACGAGGCCAGCCACCACTGGTACGAGGCCAGCCACACTGGTACGAGGCCAGCCACAACTGGTACGAGGCCAGCCACCACAGGTACGAGGCCAGCCACCACTGGTACGAGGCCAGCCACCACTGGTACGAGGCCAGCCACGACTGGTACGAGGCCAGCCACCACTGGTACGAGGCCAGCCACCACAGGTACGAGGCCAGCCACCACTGGTACGAGGCCAGCCACCACTGGTACGAGGCCAGCCACCACTGGTACGAGGCCAGCCACCACAGGTACGAGGCCAGCCACCACTGGTACGAGGCCAGCCACCACAGGTACGAGGCCAGCCACCACAGGTACGAGGCCAGCCACCACAGGTACGAGGCCAGCCACCACAGGTACGAGGCCAGCCACCACAGGCACGAGGCCAGCCACCACAGGTACGAGGCCAGCCACCACTGGTACGAGGCCAGCCACCACAGGTACGAGGCCAGCCACCACAGGTACGAGGCCAGCCACCACAGGTACGAGGCCAGCCACCACAGGTACGAGGTCAGCCACCACAGGTACGAGGCCAGCCACCACAGGTACGAGGCCAGCCACCACAGGCACGAGGCCAGCCACCACAGGTACGAGGCCAGCCACCACAGGTACGAGGCCAGCCACCACAGGTACGAGGCCAGCCACCACAGGTACGAGGCCAGCCACCACTGGTACGAGGCCAGCCACCACTGGTACGAGGCCAGCCACCACTGGTACGAGGCCAGCCACCACAGGTACGAGGCCAGCCACCACAGGTACGAGGCCAGCCACCACAGGTACGAGGCCAGCCACCACAGGTACGAGGCCAGCCACCACAGGTACGAGGCCAGCCACCACAGGTACGAGGCCAGCCACCACAGGTACGAGGCCAGCCACCACAGGTACGAGGCCGGTCACCACAGGTACGAGGCCAGCCACCACAGGTACGAGGCCGGTCACCACAGGTACGAGGCCAGCCACCACAGGTACGAGGCCGGTCACCACAGGTACGAGGCCAGCCACCACAGGTACGAGGCCAGCCACCACAGGTACGAGGCCAGCCACCACAGGTACGAGGCCAGCCACCACAGGTACGAGGCCAGCCACCACAGGTACGAGGCCAGCCACCACAGGTACGAGGCCAGCCACCACAGGTACGAGGCCAGCCACCACAGGTACGAGGCCAGCCACCACAGGTACGAGGCCAGCCACCACAGGTACGAGGCCAGCCACCACAGGTACGAGGCCAGCCACCACAGGTACGAGGCCAGCCACCACAGGTACGAGGCCGGCCACCACAGGTACGAGGCCAGCCACCACAGGTACGAGGCCAGCCACCACAGGTACGAGGCCAGCCACCACAGGTACGAGGCCGCCACCACAGGTACGAGGCCGGTCACCACAGGTACGAGGCCGGTCACCACAGGTACGAGGCCGGTCACCACAGGTACGAGGCCAGCCACCACAGGTACGAGGCCAGCCACCACAGGTACGAGGCCAGCCACCACAGGTACGAGGCCAGCCACCACAGGTACGAGGCCAGCCACCACAGGTACGAGGCCAGCCACCACAGGTACGAGGCCAGCCACCACAGGTACGAGGCCAGCCACCACAGGTACGAGGCCAGCCACCACAGGTACGAGGCCAGCCACCACAGGTACGAGGCCAGCCACCACAGGTACGTTATAATATTAGCATCCTTACAGTCTTGTAAAGCCACTAACACAGTGATTCTGGCAGGTGTGTATTGTGTTACTGTGTAGCTTCCTGCCAAGCCTGCATCAACCCCCCTCCCCCCCCAGGGGCAGCCTTGACGGGAGGGAATTGGCAGGGTAATGTGGCAAGCTATTATGGCTATGTAGCACTGGGAAGGGGTCAGGATAAGGATGGGACGGGGGAAGGAATGGTGCCCAACTACTTGGTGGACGCTCGGGGATTGAACGCCGACCTGCATGAAGCGAGACTATCGCTTTATTGGCCAGCCCAAGTGGTTATCTATGGAGTCTTGCAATTGATCCACCTGTGAGCGTGAATGTATATTTTATACATGCAACACATTTAGATATATGTGTATGTATATTATCTATCAGCATGTCTCCATCCCGTCCTCCAAAGACCCAAAGTACATTCCATCCACCCGCCAACCCCCCAGCTGTTTATGAATGAAAAACGGTTTACACACGACTCACAACTGATGGCGTCCGAACACTTCCGGAACAAGTGCTTCACTGACGACTGGTGTTCGAACCACAACGCTGTAAATGCTTCACCCACGTACTACAAATACAAATAATCGCCAACAGAACCTAAACACCTAACCTAACCTATGCCTATATATGCACAATATGCTAATATATTATAATATTAATTTATATATGAGAAAATTCCTGTTTTGAATAAACAGCATGATAAAATTTATGAATGCGTCTGTGGGGTCGACCGCTGGACGGAATGGACTTGAGTCAAGGACGGATGTGTGTCAGCTCTCCAACACTGTCCATTGTAGGTTACCATGGTAACTGTTGGCCACATGTGTGGAAGAACATAAACTACAAGACAAGACCTTTACACTGTACAAGTACAGAACACGGGGGGGGGGGGGGAGTGAAGTAATCACTGCTCCACCATACATTAAGCATTAACCTAACTACTTACGGAAGCTGTTCATCTTCCCTCAATGACCCCGACTTTGTTTACATATAATAAACAGTTTGAGAGGTCCGGAGCGCGCGACGGCTTGTTAACGTCAACAATAACCTCGGGTCGCCAAGTTTCAAACCTTATAAACTGTCGTAACTATAAACAAAGCCGCAATTATTAACCACTGATATACAGGTTTCGTAAGTGGCTGGATATTTGACGAGTCGTGGCCTAACGACCCAGTGACGACCCAGTGACGAGCCACTAACGACCCAGGAACGAGTCACTAACGACCCAGTAACGACCCACTAACGAGCCAGTAACGAGCCACTAACGACCCAGGAACGAGTCACTAACGACCCAGTAACGAGCCACTAACGAGCCAGTAACGAGCCACTAACGAGCCACTAACGAGCCAGTAACGAGCCACTAACGAGCCAGTAACGAGTCACTAACGAGCCAGTAACGAGCCACTAACGAGCCAGTAACGAGTCACTAACGACCCACTAACGACCCACTAACGAGCCAGTAACGAGCCACTAACGAGTTACTAACGACCCAGTAACGAGCCACTAACGAGCCAGTAACGAGTCACGAACGACCCAGTAACGAGCCACTAACGAGTCACTAACGAGCCACTAACGAGCCAGTAACGAGTCACTAACGACCCAGTAACGAGCCACTAACGAGTCACTAACGAGCCAGTAACGAGCCACTAACGAGCCAGTAACGAGTCACTAACGACCCAGTAACGAGCCACTAACGAGTCACTAACGAGTCACTAACGACCCAGTAACGAGCCACTAACGAGCCAGTAACGAGCCACTAACGAGCCAGTAACGAGTCACTAACGACCCAGTAACGAGCCACTAACGAGTCACTAACGAGCCACTAACGAGTCACGAACGACCCAGTAACGAGCCACTAACGAGTCACTAACGAGCCAGTAACGAGCCACTAACGACCCAGTAACGAGCCACTAACGAGCCACTAACGGCAACAACGTCACAAGATTTACACCACAAAATAAATGGCGCCAAAGTAGGCCAGGTGAGAGGCTGCGGACGTCCATGTAGCATAAGGGAAGCATATAGAACACCTCAGACAACACGACGCACGAGTCTACAAAATACTAAATTCTTTTTATTTCTTTAGTCATATATATACAGTAGTTGTTACACTGTTGTACAGCCACCAGCACGCGTAGCGTCTCCGGCACATCCTTAATCCTAACTCTCACACACACACACACACACACACACACACACACACACACACACACACTAGGCCCGCCAATCACACACCGAAACTACGACGTTGGTACAACGTTCGAACAAGTTTTAACACCTAACCAGTTACAACATACAATATAGCAAGTTGTAACAACGTTCTAATACGTCATAAACACGTTAAGCCAAGATGTAACAACTTTATCACAAGTTGTGACAAGCGGAAAATAGAGACAGTTTCGGTTTGTGTTTCCAGGGGGGGGGGGACACAGGTGGAAACTGAGTGCCCAAATGAGCCACAGAGACATTAGAAAGAACTTTTTTAGTGTCAGAGTGGTTGACAAATGGAATGCATTAGGAAGCGATGTGGTGGAGGCTGACTCCATACACAGTTTCAAGTGTAGATATGATAGAGCCCAATAGGCTCAGGAATCTGTACACCTGTTGATTGACGGTTGAGAGGCGGGACCAAAGAGCCAGAGCTCAACCCCCGCAAACACAACTAGGTGAGTACAACTAGGTGAGTACACACACACACACATGAATCAACATGTTAAACAAGCTACGAGGATGAGGGAAGGGGACGTTCCCTCCATGCTAGATTTGATATTTACCAGGAAGGAGGAAGAGATATTTGACATTAAGTACCTTCCTCTCTTGGGTAAAAGTGACCATGTCTTTTGGGAATAAAGTATGCAATGCGTTATAATCTGGAAGAAAATATGAAGGTTGGTGCAAATGAAAACCCTGACTCTAGGAGAGGACATAATGGCAACCTTAGAAAAATTTTTAGTGAGTATAATTGGACAGACTTGTTGCTAGGCAAGGAAGTGAATGAGATGTATGTCAAGTTTTGTGAAATATATGATAAAGGCACAAAAATATGTATACCAAAACAGAGATGCAGAACTAGGAAACAGGATTGGTTCAACAGAAAGTGCGAGAGGGCCAGAGACCAAAAGACACAAAAATGGAATCAATACAGGAAGAGGCCAAACCCCCAAACATACCAGCGATACAAAGATGCGAGAAACAACTACACGGCAGTGAGGAGAGAGGCAGAAAGAAATTTTGAAAAAGGGATTGTAGACAAATGTAAAACAGAACCAGGTCTATTCTATAAATTCATAAACAACAAATTGCAGGTAAAGGATAATATTCAGAGGTTGAAAATTGGAAATAGATTCACGGAAAATGAAAAGAAAATGTGTGAAACATTAAACGAAAAGTTCCAAAGTGTGTTTGTACAAAATTAAATCTTCAGGGAACCAGACACAATAAGAATTCCAGAGAACAACATAGAGCACATAGAGGTGTCTAGAGACGAAGTGGAAAAAATGCTCAAGGAGCTAAATAAGAACAAAGCAGTTGGTCCAGATGGAGTTTCACCATGGGTTCTGAGAGAATGTGCACCTGAGCTCAGCATTCCACTTTAACTGATTTTTCAGGCATCCCTGTTTACAGGAGATGTAGCTGTGTGGAAAAAGGCTAACATAGATCCAATCTACAAAAGTGGAAGCAGGGAAGACCCCCTTAATTATAGACCGGTATCATTGACAAGTGTAATAATCAAAATATTGGAAAAAATAATTAAGACTAAATGGGTAGAACACCTGGAGAGAAATAATATAATATCAGACAGACAGTATGGTTTTCGATCTGGAAGATCCTGTGTATCGAATTTACTCAGTTTCTATGATCGAGCAACAGAGATATTACAGGAAAGAGATGGTTGGGTTGACTGCATCTATCTGGACCTAAAAAAGGCTTTCGACAGAGCTCCACATAAAAGGTTGTCCTGGAAACAGGAAAATATTGGAGGGGTGACAGGTAAGCTTCTAACATGGATGAAAAATCTATGTTGCATCGGTTGTTTACAGCAATGACTATGGTCCTATTTCCCTATCATACCTGGTTTAAAATTATGAATAGAGTTTGCTTCCACAACCTGTTCCTTAAGTATATTCCATTTTCCCACTACTCTCACGCTAAAAGAAAACGTCCTAACATCCCTGTGACTCATCTGAGTTTCCAGCTTCCACCCATGTCCCCTCGTTCTGTTACTATTCCGTGTGAACATTTCGTCTATGTTCACTCTATCAATCCCCCTGAGTATTTTATACGTTCCTATCATGTCCCCCCTCTCCCTTCTTCTTTCTAGTGTCGTAAGGCACAGTTCCTTCAGGCGCTCCTCATACCCAATCCCTCGTAACGCTGGGACGAGTCTCGTTGCAAACCTCTGAAACTTTTCCAGTTTCCTTATATGTTTCTTCAGATGGGGACTCCATGATGAGGCGGCATACTCTAAGACTGGCCTCACGTAGGCAGTGTAAAGCGCCCTAAATGCCTCCTTACTTAGGTTTCTGAATGATGTTCTAACTTTTGCCAGTGTAGAGTACGCTGCTGTCGTTATCCTATTTATATGTGCCTCAGGAGATAGATTAGGTGTTACATCCTCTCCAGGTCTCTTTCTCGCGTCGTCACAGGTAGGCAGTTCCCCTTCATTGTGCACTGTCCCTTTGGTCTCCTATCTCCTAATCCTATTTCCATAACTTTACATTTGCTCGTGTTGAATTCCAGTAGCCATTTATCTGACCATCTCTGCAACCTGTTCAGGTCTTCTTGGAGGATCCTACAATCCTCATCTGTCACAACTCTTTTCATCAACTTTGCGTCATCCGCAAACATCGACATGTAGGACTCTACGCCTGTAAACATGTCGTTAACATATACAAGAAATAGAATTGGTCCCAGCACCGATCCTTGTGGTACTCCACTTGTGTGTGTGTGGTGTGTGGTGTGGGTGTGTGGTGTGGGGTGTGTGTGTGTGTGTGTNACATTACAGGTAACATTACAGGTAACATTACAAGTAACATTACAAGTAACATCACAAGTAACATCACAAGTAACATTACAAGTAACATTACAAGTAACATTACAAGTAACATTACAAGTAACATCACAAGTAACATCACAAGTAACATTACAAGTAACATTACAAGTAACATCACAAGTAACATCACAAGTAACATCACAAGTAACATTACAAGTAACATTACAAGTAACATCACAAGTAACATTACAAGTAACATCACAAGTAACATTACAAGTAACATTACAAGTAACATCACAAGTAACATCACAAGTAACATTACAAGTAACATTACAAGTAACATCACAAGTAACATCACAAGTAACATTACAGGTAACATTACAGGTAACATTACAAGTAACATCACAAGTAACATCACAAGTAACATTACAAGTAACATTACAAGTAACATTACAAGTAACATTACAAGTAACATCACAGTAACATCACAAGTAACATTACAGGTAACATTACAAGTAACATTACAAGTAACATTACAAGTAACATTACAAGTAACATTACAGGTAACATTACAAGTAACATTACAAGTAACATTACAAGTAACATCACAAGTAACATTACAGGTAACATTACAGGTAACATTACAAGTAACATTACAGGTAACATTACAAGTAACATTACAAGTAACATCACAAGTAACATCACAAGTAACATTACATGTAACATTACAGGTAACATACAAGTAACATCACAAGTAACATTACAAGTAACATACAGGTAACATTACAAGTAACATTACAAGTAACATCACAAGTAACATTACAAGTAACATTACAAGTAACATTACAGGTAACATTACAAGTAACATTACAAGTAACAAGTAACATCAATAGTAACAAGTAACATCAATAGTAACATCACAAGTAACAAGTAACATCACAAGTAACAAGTAATATTACAAGTAACAAGTAACATCACAAGTAACATCACAAGTAACAAGTAACATTACAAGTAACAAGTAACATTACAAGTAACAAGTAACATTACAAGTAACATCACAAGTAACATTACAAGTAACATCACAAGTAACATTACAAGTAACAAGTAACATCACAAGTAACAAGTAACATTACAAGTAACAAGTAACATCACAAGTAACAAGTAACATTACAAGTAACAAGTAACATCACAAGTAACAAGTAACATGTAACATCACAAGTAACAAGTAACATTACAAGTAACAAGTAACATTACAAGTAACAAGTAACATTACAAGTAACATCACAAGTAACAAGTAACATGACAAGTAACAAGTAACATCACAAGTAACAAGTAACATAAGTAACAAGTAACATCACAAGTAACAAGTAACATTACAAGTAACAAGTAACATTACAAGTAACATCACAAGTAACAAGTAACATTACAAGTAACATCACAAGTAACAAGTAACATTACAAGTAACATCACAAGTAACAAGTAACATTACAAGTAACAAGTAACATAAGTAACAAGTAACATAAGTAACAAGTAACATCACAAGTAACAAGTAACATAAGTAACATCACACGTAACAAGTAACATTACAAGTAACAAGTAACATTACAAGTAACATTGCAAGTAACAAGTAACATCACAAGTAACAAGTAACATGACAAGTAACAAGTAACATGACAAGTAACAAGTAACATCACAAGTAACAAGTAACATCACAAGTAACAAGTAACATCACAAGTAACAAGTAACATTACAAGTAACAAGTAACATTACAAGTAACAAGTAACATCACAAGTAACAAGACAAGTAACAAGTAACATCACAAGTATCAAGTAACATCACAACTAACAAGTAACATTACAAGTAACAAGTAACATTACAAGTAACAAGTAACATCACAAGTAACAAGTAACATTACAAGTATCAAGTAACATCACAACTAACAAGTAACATTACAAGTAACAAGTAACATCACAAGTATCAAGTAACATCACAACTAACAAGTAACATTACAAGTAACAAGTAACATCATAAGTAACAAGTAACACAAGAAGTAACAAGTAACATCACAAGTATCAAGTAACATCACAACTAACAAGTAACATTACAAGTAACAAGTAACATCACAAGTAACAAGTAACACAAGAAGTAACAAGTAACATCACAAGTAACATCACAAGTAACAAGTAACATCACAAGTAACAAGTAACATCACAAGTAACATCACAAGTAACAAGTAACATCACAAGTAACATTACAAGTAACATCACAAGTAACAAGTAACATCACAAGTAACATCACAAGTAACAAGTAACATCACAAGTAACAAGTAACATCACAAGTAACATCACAAGTAACAAGTAACACAAGAAGTAACAGTAACATCAGAGATACCGGAACTATGATGAAGAGAAAGGAAGTATGAGGGTAAAGCACCAAGACTATGTAACACAGGAAAGGGGTCTGGGTAAGGCTATGGGATGGGACGGTGGGACGGAATGGTGCCCAACCATCTCGGGGACGTCGGGGACTGAACGCTGACCTGCATGAAGCGAGACCGTCGCTCTACCGATGAAATTCTCTTAGTTATTGACAGTTAAACATGTAAAAATTCTGACTGGCCGCCATCTTGATCATCAAGTGTGATCTCCACACAGTGTAGCTACTCAGATCATCACGAGTGATGATCTCCACACAGTGTGGCTACTCAGATCATCACGAGTGATGATCTCCACACAGTGTGGCTACTCAGATCATCACGAGTGATGAGCTGCACACAGTGTGGCTACTCAGATCATCACAGAAGGGGCCTCGTTTGATGATGTATGTTTACTGCTGTAACATTTCGAAACATCTCATTGTAACGTTTTGAATCATCATTGTAATATCTACAAAAAGAAAAACATCTACTGCGGACTGCCGTGTACCATTGCTATAACCGCCACTACCCTTAACCATAATATTTTTTTTTTTTTGAGATATATACAAGAGTTGTTACATTCTTGTACAGCCACTAGTACGCGTAGCGTTTCGGGCAGGTCCCTGGAATACGATCCCTGCCGCCAAGAATCGTTTTTTCATCCAAGTACACATTTTACTGTTGCGTTAAACAGAGGCTACAGTTAAGGAATTGCGCCCAGTAAATCCTCCCCGGCCAGGATACGAACCCATGACATAGCGCTCGCGGAACGCCAGGCGAGTGTCTTACCACTACACCACGGAGACTTATTGTAATCATTCACTGTACTCTGTGATCGTCTCACTGACCACTGTATAATTCTCTTTCTCTCTCCGCTTAATAACCCTGCTTAACACTGTTACCGTCCAGTATGACCCCTCACTGGACTGCCACGAATATAAACTGAATATTAAATGAGGACATCACAAGGATAGGGGTTATTAAGTTTCTTATCTTGAACCACTGCCACCACCTTCCATATATGAATGAATGTGTCTATAATTATTAGTCCCCAGGAAGGAAGGGACTCGATAAACAGGGAACTCAACGGACAAGTAATTGAATCTGAATGGATTAATGCTGTAGTCTTACTGAACTGAACGGGAGATTTTAGAATGACTTTTTAAATCCTAAGATGGAGAACACGGGTGAATTTCCAAACAGCAACTGAAGATCACAAGAATGAATAACAAAGTCAATAATCAAAGGGGACAGATAACTCACCAAAATGACATTAACATTATTTTATTATTGAAACTGTATATTTAAATCACAATTGAAATATAGCCTACTCTGATTAACCCTTACGATACAATGGACAGTACTGCTAACATACAAGAACATTGGAGCACAACTACCTTCAATACTGCAGCTTGCCAAATGCTGTTGATTGGCTGCCCGCAGGTCAGTTGACCTGTACCCAAGTTGAAGTCCCCAGACACACTAACTCTTCTTTATTAAAAAACCTTAACAGTGGAACAGGCTCCACCCCCTAGTTCCTAGGCCCAAATTAACTCCGCCTATCCCAAGCCTATGGCCAATGGATTTAAACATAACTAGGTGATCTAGAAACCGGGCCAATGGCATGGCAGGCACAAACCTGAGAGGCCCCTCCTACCCAGGCCTACATGTCTTTTAACCAATCCGGAGCAGGCTTGACCATAAGGGTCAATTTCTCTTGACAGAAACTCCAAAAACTGTGAAGGCACCAAGTACGACTTTCCTGAGAGACTGCTGGTGGGCACCCACGTGTAAGTTGAGATCCCAAGTTTATTGGCCTTGGTGGTACTGTTCTCAAATTTGTCACTGACCGGAGGACAGGAGGGCGAGGGGAGCCAGTGGCTTCACGCTGTTATGGCCCCGATGGTCAGACCGTGACGAAAGATAGGGAATGGCCCAAGGGAGGGAGGGAAGTGAGAGAAGGGAAGGGGAAGGGGAAGGGGGAAGGGGGAAAGGGCTATGGTGTGCCTACACCATTACACTGCGTATAAACTCTATCTCCTGGGCCCCGCCTTTAAGCCATTAACACACCTGATAGTTGAACCGATGGTCCTCGGAACATTATTAACTTCACATTAAAGTTTGTCCTAGTATCTATCTCTGGCTCGGATAGATAACCAGTATCTACATGTGACCCTTCGTCCTGGTCCCAATGGTTGCTATCTATCGATACTGATATTGCCTTTTGAGTATTTTGTATGTCGCAATCAAATCATTTCTTCCAGATACCTTTTCTGGCACTAAAGCTGTCGACTCCCGTGAGATGGTTCGTCTCCACCGATGTAGGTGTTGAGTTGTTCCATCGACACCATTTGGTATGTGTTTGG
>WNGS01000941.1:56612-70816 GCA_020271785.1 Procambarus virginalis | reverse complement strand
TTGCTGTGTAACGCTCCCTTCATTGTTGGTGTGTAACGCTCCCTTCATTGTTGGTGTGTAACGGAGCCCCCCTTCATTGTTGGTGTGTAACGCTCCCTTCATTGTTGGTGTGTAACGCTCCCTTCATTGTTGGTGTGTAACGGAGCCCCCTTCATTGTTGGTGTGTAACGCTCCCTTCATTGTTGGTGTGTAACGCTCCCTTCATTGTTGGTGTGTAACGCCCTCTTCATTGTTGTGTGTAACGCTCCCTTCATTGTTGGTGTGTAACGCTCCCTTCATTGTTGGTGTGTAACGCTCCCTTCATTGTTGGTGTGTAACGCTCCCTTCATTGTTGGTGTGTAACGGAGCCTCCTTCATTGTTAGTGTGTAACGCTCCCTTCATTGTTGGTGTGTAACGCCCTCTTCATTGTTGGTGTGTAACGCTCCCTTCATTGTTGGTGTGTAACGCTCCCTTCATTGTTGGTGTGTAACGCTCCCTTCATTGTTGGTGTGTAACGCCCCCTTCATTGTTGGTGTGTAACGCTCCCTTCATTGTGGGGTGTGTAACGTTCCCTTCATTGTTGGTGTGTAACGTTCCCTTCATTGTTGGTGTGTAACGCTCCCTTCATTGTTGGTGTGTAACGCTCCCTTCATTGTTGGTGTGTAACGCTCCCTTCATTGTTGGTGTGTAACGCTCCCTTCATTGTTGGTGTGTAACGGAGCCCCCTTCATTGTTGGTGTGTAACGCTCCCTTCATTGTTGGTGTGTAACGCTCCCTTCATTGTTGGTGTGTAACGCTCCTTCATTGTTGGTGTGGTAGCGCTCCCTTCATTGTGGTGTGTAACGGAGCCCCCCTTCATTGTTGGTGTGTAACGCCCCCTTCATTGTTGGTGTGTAACGCCCCCTTCATTGTTGGTGTGTAACGCCCCCTTCATTGTTGGTGTGTAACGCTCCCTTCATTGTTGGTGTGTAACGCTCCCTTCAATGTTGGTGTGTAACGCTCCCTTCATTGTTGGTGTGTAAACGCTCCCTTCATTGTTGGTGTGTAACGCTCCCTTCATTGTTGGTGTGTAACGCTCCTTCATTGTTGGTGTGTAACGCTCCCTTCATTGTTGGTGTGTAACGTTCCCTTCATTGTTGGTGTGTAACGCTCCCTTCATTGTTGGTGTGTAACGTTCCCTTCATTGTTGGTGTGTAACGGAGCCCCCTTCATTGTTGGTGTGTAACCCTCCCTTCATTGTTGGTGTGTAACGCTCCCTTCATTGTTGGTGTGTAACGCTCCCTTCATTATTGGTGTGTAACGTTCCCTTCATTGTTGGTGTGTAACGTTCCCTCATTGTTGGTGTGTAACGCTCCCTTCATTGTTGGTGTGTAACGCTCCCTTCATTGTTGGTGTGTAACGCTCCTTCATTGTTGGTGTGTAACGGAGCCTCCTTCATTGTTGGTGTGTAACGCCCCCTTCATTGTTGGTGTGTAACGGAGCCCCCTTCATTGTTGGTGTGTAACGGAGCCCCCTTCATTGTTGGTGTGTAACGGAGCCCCCTTCATTGTTGGTGTGTAACGGAGCCCCCTTCATTGTTGGTGTGTAACGCTCCCTTCATTGTTGGTGTGTAACGCCCCCTTCATTGTTGGTGTGTAACGCTCCCTTCATTGTTGGTGTGTAACGGAGCCCCCTTCATTGTTGGTGTGTAACGCTCCCTTCATTGTTGGTGTGTAACGCTCCCTTCATTGTTGGTGTGTAACGCTCCCTTCATTGTTGGTGTGTAACGCTCCCTTCATTGTTGGTGTGTAACGCTCCCTTCATTGTTGGTGTGTAACGCTCCCTTCATTGTTGGTGTGTAACGCTCCCTTCATTGTTGGTGTGTAACGGAGCCCCCTTCATTGTTGGTGTGTAACACTCCCTTCATTGTTGGTGTGTAACGGAGCCCCCTTCATTGTTGGTGTGTAACACTCCCTTCATTGTTGGTGTGTAACACTCCCTTCATTGTTGGTGTGTAACGCCCCCTTCATTGTTGGTGTGTAACGGAGCCCCCTTCATTGTTGGTGTGTAACACTCCCTTCATTGTTGGTGTGTAACGGAGCCCCCTTCATTGTTGGTGTGAAACACTCCCTTCATTGTTGGTGTGTAACGCTCCCTTCATTGTTGGTGTGTAACGCCCCCTTCATTGTTGGTGTGTAACGCCCCCTTCATTGTTGGTGTGTAACGCTCCCTTCATTGTTGGTGTGTAACGCTCCCTTCATTGTTGGTGTGTAACGGAGCCCCCTTCATTGTTGGTGTGTAACGCTCCCTTCATTGTTGGTGTGTAACGCCCCCTTCAATGTTGGTGTGTAACGCTTCCTTCATTGTTGGTGTGTAACGCTCCCTTCATTGTTGGTGTGTAACGCTCCCTTCATTGTTGGTGTGTAACGCTCCCTTCATTGTTGGTGTGTAACGCCCCCTTCATTGTTGGTGTGTAACGGAGCCCCCTTCATTGTTGGTGTGTAACGTTCCCTTCATTGTTGGTGTGTAACGCTCCCTTCATTGTTGGTGTGTAACGCTCCCTTCATTGTTGGTGTGTAACGTTCCCTTCATTGTTGGTGTGTAACGCTCCCTTCATTGTTGGTGTGTAACGTTCCCTTCATTGTTGGTGTGTAACGCTCCCTTCATTGTTGGTGTGTAACGCTCCCTTCATTGTTGGTGTGTAACGGAGCCCCCTTCATTGTTGGTGTGTAACGTTCCCTTCATTGTTGGTGTGTAACGGAGCCCCCTTCATTGTTGGTGTGTAACGTTCCCTTCATTGTTGGTGTGTAACGCTCCCTTCATTGTTGGTGTGTAACGCTCCCTTCATTGTTGGTGTGTAACGCTCCCTTCATTGTTGGTGTGTAACGTTCCCTTCATTGTTGGTGTGTAACGCTCCCTTCATTGTTGGTGTGTAACGGAGCCCCCTTCATTGTTGGTGTGTAACGCTCCCTTCATTGTTGGTGTGTAACGCTCCCTTCATTGTTGGTGTGTAACGCTCCCTTCATTGTTGGTGTGTAACGCTCCCTTCATTGTTGGTGTGTAACGCTCCCTTCATTGTGGTGTGTAACGCTCCCTTCATTGTTGGTGTGTAACGCTCCCTTCATTGTTGGTGTGTAACGCCCCCTTCATTGTTGGTGTGTAACGGAGCCCCCTTCATTGTTGGTGTGTAACGTTCCCTTCATTGTTGGTGTGTAACGCTCCCTTCATTGTTGGTGTGTAACGCTCCCTTCATTGTTGGTGTGTAACGTTCCCTTCATTGTTGGTGTGTAACGCTCCCTTCATTGTTGGTGTGTAACGCCCCTTCATTGTTGGTGTGTAACGGAGCCCCCTTCATTGTTGGTGTGTAACGTTCCCTTCATTGTTGGTGTGTAACGCTCCCTTCATTGTTGGTGTGTAACGCTCCCTTCATTGTTGGTGTGTAACGTTCCCTTCATTGTTGGTGTGTAACGCTCCCTTCATTGTTGGTGTGTAACGCTCCCTTCATTGTTGGTGTGTAACGCTCCCTTCATTGTTGGTGCGTAACGTTCCCTTCATTGTTGGTGTGTAACGTTCCCTTCATTGTTGGTGTGTAACGGAGCCCCCTTCATTGTTGGTGTGTAACGCTCCCTTCATTGTTGGTGTGTAACGCTCCCTTCATTGTTGGTGTGTAACGTTCCCTTCATTGTTGGTGTGTAACGTTCCCTTCATTGTTGGTGTGTAACGGAGCTCCCTTCATTGTTGGTGTGTAACGTTCCCTTCATTGTTGGTGTGTAACGCTCCCTTCATTGTTGGTGTGTAACGGAGCCCCCTTCATTGTTGGTGTGTAACGCTCCCTTCATTGTTGGTGTGTAACGTTCCCTTCATTGTTGGTGTGTAACGCTCCCTTCATTGTTGGTGCGTAACGTTCCCTTCATTGTTGGTGTGTAACGGAGCTCCCTTCATTGTTGGTGCGTTACTACCTAGCGTGGAACTGAGGGAGGACGCTGTTAGGCTTGACCAGCAAAACATTCAACCCGTTCTCGCACTTGTTTATAGTCGATATTTTGCTTATGAATAAGTACATATGTGATATACTAATTTATTGTGGAAAACACTGGAGTAAGCATCGCAAGTGTAGAGATGAGTGTAGAAGTGTATGCTGGGGTATAGGTGCCACTCTTCGTCACCTTCTCTCACCTGCCCCACCACAACCCCTCCACTGCACACACCTGCTGGGTCACGCCTCCCGGCTCACCTGCGAAAGCACTTTCGCAAGCACTTACGAACCTGTACATCTTTTATCAATCTTTGACGGCTTTGTTTCCAGTTATTAAACAGTTAATGAGCTCCGAAGTACAAGGTGGCTGTTTATAACAATAACAACAGTTGAATGGGAAGTTTACATGCTTGTAAACTGTTTAATAAATGTAACCAAAGCCGTCAAAGATTGAGGAAAGATGTACACGTTCATAAGTGCTTGCGTAAGTGCTTTCGTGAATCTGGCCCTGGAGACGGGCACCAGGCCACGGGGAGGCTTCACCGGTGCTCTCGTCTCTACGGACATTTGCACCACAGTTCAAAACCGAAGAAAACAGAAAAGAAAGATGACAATGTGGCTGACGTGTTAGCGGCGTCGCCACAGTGGGACTCAGAGTCGCCTCACACACAGCCTGTGCTGGGTAAAGGGCTCTAGATGTTAGTGGTTTAAAACCTGGTAATTACTCAATGACCTTTTTACTTGTGTCATGACAGTGGTCATTAGGAACTGGGCAAGAGGGTAACCTTGCTAGTACCAACAGACGGAGAGGTACACCTGGTTCCTTCAATGATCACGCTAACTGCTTAGTCCAGTTGTGTTTGTCAGGTGTCTTCATCACTGTTGATAGAGTTAAAGAGCCCGTAGAGGTGACTGTCACATACGCTGTAGTAAGGCCAATGTTTTGTCTAACTATTTGAGCTGGACGGTAGAGCGACGGTCTCGCTTCATGCAGGTCGGCGTTCAATCCCCGACCGTCCAAGTGGTTGGGCACCATTCATTCTTCCCGTCCCATCCTAAAATCCTTATCCTGACCCCTTCCCAGTGCTACATAGCCGTAATGGCTTCACTCTTTGTACTGATAAATCTCTTCTCTTATGATGATTTACTGCTGTTCTCACCCACCAAGGAGGCTAGGGGGAGAATTTGATGGAAATATTGTATGTGGAGGACATGGTGCAGAATACAACCTAACGTTTAATACTCCAAAATGTGCCGTAGTTGGTTTTAACTCAGAGTGCTCGTTTAATCGAGTTCCCAGTCTACAATTACTAGTCAGAGATGCCAGTAAAGTATTCTGAGAAGCGTCTGGGGCATATTATATCCTCCAGGGCCCCAGGCACCTGTCAGTTGTGTTCAAGTAAAGACCTGAAGGTCACAACATATGTACTCATTACTGAATTTGGTCATGTTGATACCTGGTGGAGAGTCAGGTTATTGAACAATGTGTGAACACACTTGAGATGATCTTGGTAAGTCTAAGTGTGACTTGAGGAAATGTTTAAGATGGACTTTGTGAGTCCATCCTCACACACACACTCACAACACTCACCACCCTGGCCCCTGACCTGGTGAGTCCATCTACACACACTCACAACACTCTCCACCCTGGCCCCTGACCTGGTGAGTCCATCCTCACACACACACTCACAACACTCACCACCCTGACCCCTGACCTGTGAGTCCATCTACACACACTCACAACACTCTCCACCCTGGCCCCTGACCTGGTGAATCCATCCTCACACACACACACTCACAACACTCACCACCCTGGCCCCTGACCTTGTGAGTCCATCCACACACACTCACAACACTCTCCACCCTGGCCCCTGACCTGGTGAGTCCATCCTCACACACACTCACAACACTCTCCACCCTGACCTGGTGAGTCCATCCACACACACTCACTCTGTGGCAGAGTGGTCTACAGGCTAGAGTGAAACATCTAGTCAGCTTGGAGACCAGTCAGCTGGATATTAAGAATGATTAATGACCTGGCGTCACACAGATGGATGACTGACAGACATACGAGTCCACTAGCGTCAGCTGGGTGTTATATGAGCTGTGTTGAGTGAATGTGAGCCGCCATCACTCCACACTCTGGTGACGTAGCATGCTCACGCCTGACAATATCTACATCATATCTACATCACATAGTAGACAATATCTACTACCAACTTTTCTCCTAATGATTTTTTTTTCAAGCTGGATTTTAACATTCGGGAGAGTTCAGGCATTTGCGGCTTCGGCGGGTAGGCGGTTCCGTGGGTTAATAACCCTGTGATGGGAAATGCATCTGTTCTCAGTCCTACATTGTGGCTTGTTGAGCTTGATGCCGTTGTTCCTTGTTGTCTCGACGTGTCCTGACTTGTTCTGACGTGTCCTGACGTGTTCTGACATGTCCTGACGTGTTCTCACGTGTCCTGACGTGTCTTGACGTGTTCTCACGTGTCCTGACGTGTCTTGACGTGTTCTCACGTGTCCTGACGTGTTCTGACGTGTCTTGACGTGTTCTGACGTGTCTTGACGTGTCCTGAGGTGTTCTGACGTGTCCTGACGTGTTGGTTCCTCCTGCAGGTGAGTGGAGGAGGAGGATCGGACGCCCTACGAGCGGGTGCTGTACGGGCTGCACCATGACCAGCGCGGGGTGAAGGAGGTGACCTTGGGGCGCCGCGTCGGCTTCTACCGCTTCAGGGAGAGCTCGGCCAGGGCAACTTCCACCGTGCGCCTTGCCTTCCACCAGCTCACCCGAGGTAAGTCACGGGGCTCTGCTTACCCACCAGGTCACCCGAGGTAAGTGTNCCCTACTGGGACCCCTGCTGGGACCCCTGCTGGGACCCCTGCTGGGACCCCTGCTGGGACCCCTACTGGGACCCTATGGGACCCCTGCTGAGACCCCTGCTGGGACCCCTGCTGGGACCCCTACTGGGACCCCTACTGGGACCCCTGCTGGGACCCCTACTGGGACCCCTGCTGGGACCCCTACTGGGACCCCTGCTGGGACCCCTGCTGAGACCCTGCTGGGACCCTGCTGAGACCCCTACTGGGACCCCTGCTGAGACCCCTGCTGGGACCCCTACTGGGACCCTGCTGGGACCCCTGCTGGGACCCCTGCTGAGACCTCTGCTGGGACCCCTACTGGGACCCCTGCTGGGACCCCTGCTGGGACCCCTGCTTGGACCCCTGCTGGGACCCCTACTGGGACCCCTGTGGGACCCCCTGCTGGGACCCCTACTGGGACCCCTACTGGGACCCCTACTGGGACCCCTGCTGGGACCCCTGCTGGGACCCCTGTACTGGGACCCATGCTGGGACCCCTGCTGGGGCCCTGCTGGGACCCCTGCTGGGACCCCTACTGGGACCCCTGCTGGGACCCCTGCTGGGACCCTGCTGGGGACCCCTACTGGGACCCTGCTGGGACCCCTGCTGGGACCCCTGCTGGGACCCCTACTGGGACCCCTACTGGGACCCCTGCTGGGAACCCTGCTGGGACCCCTGCTGGGACCCCTACTGGGACCCCTGCTGGGCACACGAGCCAACTACAGGAGTGTTCACCTCATCTACCTGTTACACCCAACACATACCAAATGGTGTCGATGGAACAACTCAACACCTACGTCGGTGGAGACGAACCATCTCACGGGAGTCGACAGCTTTAGTGCCAGAAAAAGGTCTCTGGAAGAAATGATTTGATTGCGACATACAAATACTCAAAAGGCAATATCAGTATCGATAGATAGCAACCATTGGGACCAGGACGAAGGGTCACATGTAGATACTGGTTATCTATCCGAGCCAGAGATAGATACTAGGACAAACTTTAATGTGAAGTTAATAATGTTCCGAGGACCATCGGTTCAACTATCAGGTGTGTTAATGGCTTAAAGGCGGGGCCCAGGAGATAGAGTTTATATGCAGTGTAATGGTGTAGGCACACCATAGCCCTTTCCCCTTCCCCTTCCCTTCTCTCACTTCCCTTCCCTCCCTTGGGCCATTCCCTATCTTTCGTCACGGGTCTGACCATCGGGGTCATAACAGCGTGAAGCCACTGGCTCCCCTCGCCCTCCTGTCCTCCGGTCAGTGACAAATTTGAGAACAGTACCACCAAGGCCAATAAACTTGGGATCTCAAGTTACACGTGGGTGCCCACCAGCAGTCTCTCAGGAAAGTCGTACTTGGTGCCTTCACAGTTTTTGGAGTTTCTGTCAAGAGAAATTGACCCTTATGGTCAAGCCTGCTCCGGATTGGTTAAAAGACATGTAGGCCTGGGTAGGCGGGGCCTCTCAGGTTTGTGCCTGCCATGCCATTGGCCCGGTTTCTAGATCACCTAGTTATGTTTAAATCCATTGGCCATAGGCTTGGGATAGGCGGAGTTAATTTGGGCCTAGGAACTAAGGGGTGGAGCCTGTTCCACTGTTAAGGTTTTTTAATAAAGAAGAGTCAGTGTGTCTGGGGACTTCAACTTGGGTGCAGGTCAACTGACCTGCGGGCAGCCAATCAACATCATTTGGCAAGCTGCAGTATTGAAGGTAGTTGTGCTCCTATGTTCTTGTATGTTAGTAGTACTGTCCATTGTCTCGTAGGTGTTATTCAGAGTAGGCTATATTTCAATTGTTATTTAAATATACAGTTTCAATAATAAAATAATGTTAATGTCATTTTGGTGAGTTATCTGTCTCCTTTGATTATTGACTGTGTTATTCATTCTTGTGATCTTCAGTTGCTGTACTGGAAATTCACCCGTGTTCTCCATCTTAGGATTTAAAAAGTCATTCTAGAATCTCCCGTTCAGTTCAGTAAGACTACAGCATTAATCCATTCAGATTCAATTACTTGTCCGTTGAGTTCCCTGTTTATCGAGTCCCTTCCTTCCTGGGGACCAATAATTATAGACACATTCATTCATATATGGAAGGTGGTGGCAGTGGTTCAAGATAAGAAACTTAATAACCCCTATCCTTGTGATGTCCTCATTTAATATTCAGTTTATATTCGTGGCCGTCCAGTGAGGGGTCATACTGGACGGTAACATGTTGAGCTGGGTTATTAAGTGGAGAGAGAAAGAGAATTATACAGTGGTCAGTGAGACGATCACAGAGTACAGTGAATGATTACAATAAGTCTCCGTGGTGTAGTGGTAAGACACTCGCCTGGCGTTCCGCGAGCGCTATGTCATGGGTTCGTATCCTGGCCGGGGAGGATTTACTGGGCGCAATTCCTTAACTGTAGCCTCTGTTTAACGCAACAGTAAAATGTGTACTTGGATGAAAAAACGATTCTTCGCGGCAGGGGATCGTATTCCAGGGACCTGCCCGAAACGCTACGCGTACTAGTGGCTGTACAACCATGTAACAACTCTTGTATATATCTCAAAAAAAAAAAAAAAATATTATGGTTAAGGGTAGTCGCGGTTATAGCAATGGTACACGGCAGTCCGCAGTAGATGTTTTTTTTTTTTTTGTAGATATTACAATGATGATTCAAAACGTTACAATGAGATGTTTCGAAATGTTACAGCAGTAAACATACATCATCAAACGAGGCCCCTTCTGTGATGATCTGAGTAGCCACACTGTGTGGAGATCATCACTCGTGATGATCTGAGTACCCACACTGTGTACAGCTCATCACTCGTGATGATCTGAGTAGCTACACTGTGTACAGCTCATCACTAGTGATGATCTGAGTAGCCACACTGTGTGCAGCTCATCACTAGTGATGATCTGAGTAGCTACACTGTGTACAGCTCATCACTAGTGATGATCTGAGTAGCCACACTGTGTGCAGCTCATCACTAGTGATGATCTGAGTAGCCACACTGTGTGCAGCTCATCACTAGTGATGATCTGAGTAGCTACACTGTGTACAGCTCATCACTAGTGATGATCTGAGTAGCCACACTGTGTGCAGCTCATCACTAGTGATGATCTGAGTAGCCACACTGTGTGCAGCTCATCACTAGTGATGATCTGAGTAGCCACACTGTGTGCAGCTCATCACTAGTGATGATCTGAGTAGCCACACTGTGTGCAGCTCATCACTCGTGATGATCTGAGTAGCTACACTGTGTGCAGCTCATCACTCGTGATGATCTGAGTAGCTACACTGTGTGCAGCTCATCACTAGTGATGATCTGAGTAGCCTCACTGTGTGGAGATCATCACACTTGATGATCAAGATGGCGGCCAGTCAGAATTTTTACATGTTTAACTGCCAATAACTAAGAGAATTTCATCGGTAGAGCGGCGGTCTCACTTCATGCAGGTCAGCGTTCAGTCCCCGACGTCCCCGAGGTGGTTGGGCACCATTCCGTCCCACCGTCCCATCCCATAGCCTTACCCAGACCCCTTTCCTGTGTTACATAGTCTTGGTGCTTTACCCTCATACTTCCTTTCTCTTCATCATAGTTCCGGTATCTCTGATGTTACTTGTTACTTCTTGTGTTACTTGTTACTTGTGATGTTACTTGTTACTTGTGATGTTACTTGTTACTTCTTGTGTTACTTGTTACTTGTGATGTTACTTGTTACTTGTGATGTTACTTGTTACTTCTTGTGTTACTTGTTACTTGTGATGTTACTTGTTACTTGTGATGTTACTTGTTACTTGTGATGTTACTTGTTACTTCTTGTGTTACTTGTTACTTCTTGTGTTACTTGTTACTTGTGATGTTACTTGTTACTTGTGATGTTACTTGTTACTTCTTGTGTTACTTGTTAGTTGTGATGTTACTTGTTACTTGTGATGTTACTTGTTACTTCTTGTGTTACTTGTTACTTGTGATGTTACTTGTTACTTCTTGTGTTACTTGTTACTTGTAATGTTACTTGTTATGTGTGATGTTACTTGTTACTTGTGATGTTACTTGTTACTTGTAATGTTACTTGTTACTTGTAATGTTACTTGTGATGTTACTTGTTACTTGTAATGTTACTTGTGATGTTACTTGTTACTTGTAATGTTACTTGTTACGTGTGATGTTACTTGTTACTTGTGATGTTACTTGTTACTTGTAATGTTACTTGTTACTTGTGATGTTACTTGTTACGTGTGATGTTACTTGTTACTTATGATGTTACTTGTTACTTGTGATGTTACTTGTTACTTGTAGTGTTACTTGTTACTTGTGATGTTACTTGTTACGTGTGATGTTACTTGTTACTTGTAATGTTACTTGTTACTTGTGATGTTACTTGTTACTTGTCATGTTACTTGTTACTTGTGATGTTACTTGTTACTTGTAATGTTACTTGTTACTTGTAATGTTACTTGTTACTTGTGATGTTACTTGTTACGTGTGATGTTACTTGTTACGTGTGATGTTACTTGTTACTTGTGATGTTACTTGTTACTTGTGATGTTACTTGTTACTTGTAATGTTACTTGTTACTTGTGATGTTACTTGTTACGTGTGATGTTACTTGTGATGTTACTTGTTACTTGTGATGTTACTTGTTACTTGTAATGTTACTTGTTACTTGTGATGTTACTTGTTACTTGTAATGTTACTTGTTACTTGTGATGTTACTTATGTTACTTGTTACTTGTAATGTTACTTGTTACTTGTAATGTTACTTGTTACTTGTGATGTTACTTGTTGTGATGTTACTTGTAATGTTACTTGTTACTTGTGATGTTACTTGTTACTTGTAATGTTACTTGTTACTTGTGATGTTACTTGTTACTTGTGATGTTACTATTGATGTTACTTGTTACTATTGATGTTACTTGTTACTTGTAATGTTACTTGTGATGTACTTGTAATGTTACCTGTAATGTTACCTAATGTTACTTGTGATGTTACTTGTAATGTTACTTGTGATGTTACTTTAATGTTACTTGTGATGTTACTTGTGATGTTACTTGTAATGTTACTTGTAATGTTACTTGTAATGTTACTTGTAATGTTACTTGTGATGTTACTTGTAATGTTACTTGTAATGTTACTTGTAATGTTACTTGTAATGTTACTTGTAATGTTACTTGTAATGTTACTTGTAATGTTACTTGTAATGTTACCTGTAATGTTACTTGTAATGTTACTTGTAATGTTACCTGTAATGTTACTTGTAATGTTACTTGTAATGTTACTTGTAATGTTACTTGTAATGTTACTTGTAATGTTACTTGTAATGTTACTTGTAATGTTACTTGTGATGTTACTTGTGATGTTACTTGTAATGTTACTTGTAATGTTACTTGTAATGTTACTTGTGATGTTACTTGTGATGTTACTTGTAATGTTACTGTAATGTTACCTGTAATGTTACTGTAATGTTACTTGTGATGTTACCTGTAATGTTACTTGTGATGTTACTTGTGATGTTACCTGTAATGTTACTTGTGATGTTAATTGTGGTGTTACTTGTAATGTTACTTATAAGTGCTTAAGCCAGATCTCTGCAGAGCTCCAGATCTTTTGACTGTGTCTTTCATGCTCTCTACAGTGAGCTACTGTGTGTGTATGGTGTGTGTACTGTGTGTATGGTGTGTGTACTGTGTGTATGGTGTGTGTAGTGTGTGTATGGTGTGTGTACTGTGTGTATGGTGTATGGACTGTGTACACACCTAGATGTGCTTGGAGGGGTGGAGCTAGGCTCCTGGCCTCCGCCTTCCTAGCGGGGGGAAGGAGAAAGGGAGACTGGGCAGTGACCCACCCATTGTGCCAGTTGGTGAAGGATACACAGATGTTGGCCAGTATGTCATTTGCAGCTGCTGTTATTCTGCTAATGTCTGCTTCTGGCGTCAGATTATGGGTTATGTCCAACCCCAGGTTTTCCTCCTGGTCTGGTTGTACCATCTGTCTTCCCTTCATCCTATACTGCTCTACTGGCTTTCACACGCCTGTTCCAATCCTCATAACTTTGCATTTGGCTGGATTAAATTCTTGCAACCATTTTTTAGACCACTTCTGGAGTGTGTCCAAATCCGTTTACAGAGCATCACAATCTAACCCTGACCTGACTCTTCTCGTTAGTTTTGGATCATCAGCAACGTTGTTATGAAGGAGCCAATTTCCTGTGTCACGTCGTTGACATATATTAGAGACAGGACGGGGCCCAAGAACCGAGCCTTGCGGTACTCCACTTCTGACCTCTCTCCACTCTGATGTCTCTGCTCTCACTGTCACCCTTTGTTTCCCTCCTGAGAGATACTCTCTGACCCACCTTAGCACTCTTCAAGAAGCACCAATCTGCTCTAGTTGGTGTAGGAGGCCTTCATGTGGGACCGTATCAAATGCCATCTGATAGTCGAGGAATATGCAGTCTGCCCATCGCTCTCTCTGATGTTTGATTTCTGTCATCTGGTGGTTGAACTCTGGCAAGTTTATCAAGCAAGATTTTCTTTTACTAAAGCCATGCTGGCGTCTTGAGACAAGGTTGATGTGTTCTAAGTGTTCTACTGGCCTGCACCGGATCACTCTCTCCACCACCTTGCAGGGGATACTTATTAGTGACTCAGGTCTGTAGTTTAATGGTTACTGTCTTCCCTATTTCTCGTAGATTGGCGCAACATTAGCCATTTTCAGCAGTCGGGAAGTTCTCCACTTTTTAGAGAAGCATTAAATATGATGGCAAGTGGGCTGCACAGTGCTTCAGCTGCCTCTTTTAGTACCAATGGCGATATTTTGTCTGGTCCCCCGGCTTGTGTCACATCCAGTTCCTGCGGTTGCTTCTTGACTTCTTATGGCGTCATTGTTATCTCAGTGAGGCTTTCCTGTGGAATTGCCCGTTCAATTTGGGCTCTAAGCAAATCAGGCTTCAGCTTAAATACTTCCTGAAAGCTTTTGTAACTTAAGTTCCTCACACGCCTCCTTATCGTTCTCTGTGCGTCCTCCCTCACTGTTGTCAAGTCTGATCACCTGGTCATTCACAGTCATCTTCCTCCTGATGTGACTGTGGAACAGTTTGGGCTGGGACTTACAGCCTTGTATGTAATGGCATCCTTATACTGCTTCTCTGACACTCTCCTAGTTTGTGTACACATTCCTTTCCTCTGTGTATACCGTTATCTGTCCTGTGTTCTCTATGTGGTGTGTCCAGCCCGTCCTCCTAAGGTTTCAAAGCGGCAAGAAAACGGTTCCTTTGTTCTCTCCTAACTACCAGACGAAGCCAGAGGACCCAAACAGCAAATGGGATAGTACGTCACTTTCGCCAGCCGCTTCCATGTTCTAGTACGACCATTTTTAGCCTTATGTAACGCATACGAGCGAAGAGCGACGTTCTT
>WNGS01000939.1:12559-22764 GCA_020271785.1 Procambarus virginalis | reverse complement strand
AGTTATGTCCCTTATTGTAGTTGAAGCGTGTTGAACAGTCTCGGCCTCTGATGTTGATAGTTCTCTCTTGAACACTGTGAGGGGTCGGCAGTTATGTCCCTTATGTGTAGTGGAAGCGTGTTGAACAGTCTCGGGCCTCTGATGTTGATAGTTCTCTCTGAACACTGTGAGGGGTCGGCCAGTTATGTCCCTTATGTGTAGTGAAGCGTGTTGAACAGTCTCGGGCCCCTGATGTTGATAGTTCTCTCTTGAACACTGTGAGGGGTCGGCCAGTTATGTCCTTATGTGTAGTGGAAGCGTGTTGAACAGTCTCGGGCCTCTGATGTTGATAGTTCTCTCTTGAACATTGTGAGGGGTCGGCCAGTTATGTCCCTTATGTGTAGTTGAAGCGTGTTGAACAGTCTCGGGCCTCTGATGTTGATAGTTCTCTCTTGAACACTGTGAGGGGTCGGCCAGTTATGTCCCTTATGTGTAGTGGAAGCGTGTTGAACAGTCTCGGGCCTCTGATGTTGATAGTTCTCTCTTGAACACTGTGAGGGGTCGGCCAGTTATGTCCCTTATGTGTAGTGGAAGCGTGTTGAACAGTTCCGGCCTCTGATGTTGATAGTTCTCTCTTGAACACTGTGAGGGGTCGGCCAGTTATGTCCCTTATGTGTAGTGGAAGCGTGTTGAACAGTCTCGGGCCTCTGATGTTGATAGTTCTCTCTTGAACACTGTGAGGGGTCGGCTAGTTATGTCCCTTATGTGTAGTGGAAGCGTGTTGAACAGTTCCGGGCCTCTGATGTTGATAGTTCTCTCTTGAACACTGTGAGGGGTCGGCCAGTTATGTCCCTTATGTGTAGTGGAAGCGTGTTGAACAGTCTCGGGCCTCTGATGTTGATAGTTCTCTCTTGAACACTGTGAGGGGTCGGCCAGTTATGTCCCTTATGTGTAGTGGAAGCGTGTTGAACAGTTCCGGGCCTCTGATGTTGATAGTTCTCTCTTGAACACTGTGAGGGGTCGGTCAGTTATGTCCCTTATGTGTAGTGGAAGCGTGTTGAACAGTCTCGGACCTCTGATGTTGATAGTTCTCTCTCAGAGTACCTGTTGCACCTCTGCTTTTCAACGGGGGTATTCTGCACATCCTGCCATGCCTTCTGGTCTCATGTGATGCTATTTCTGTGTGCAGATTTCTTTTCTAGCTCCTTCCACTGGTTTACGAAACTTTATCTCTCATCCATGCAATGTGATGTGTGTGTTATTCATTTGGACTACTTTCTGGGATCCATTCTAATATATCGGTATTTGGTACATTTTCCATTTTAGTGCTCTAGGTTGAAGTCCCCAAGAAAATACATTTTCGGGGCTAGGTTTCTGAATTTTTTCTAAGCTGTATTCTATATGCACCAATTTGGTCTTTAAACTGCTGAGGATTTGCCTCTGGTGACTTATATACATGAACGATGACCACATTTAGGATCCCTATTTTGACTATCAGCACTTCCACCATATCATTTGTGGTGTTTAGCAGCTCAGTGCAGATGAGTGTGTCTTTGATGTACAGGCTGACCCCACCCTGTAGTCTGTGTTTCTTGTCACATCTGAAAATATCGTGAGACATTCATATATGGAACTAATAGAGTAAGAATTTGGCAATGTGATGTTATAGTGGCCAGAATACGCCTGGGATATAGACGTATCTGGCAGCTTTCTCAAAACCCAAATGTCGAATACACCATGTGTCAACTTTGTGAAAGTGTCGAATACACCATGTGTCAACTTTGTGAAAGTGTCGAATACACCATGTGCCAACTTTGTGAAAGTGTCGAATACACCATGTGTCAACTTTGTGAAAGTGTCGAATACACCATGTGTCAACTTTGTGAAAGTGTCGAATACACCATGTGTCAACTTTGTGAAAGTGTCGAATACACCATGTGTCAACTTTGTGAAAGTGTCGAATACACAATGTGTCAACTTTGTGAAAGTGTCGAATACACCATGTGTCAACTTTGTGAAAGTGTCGAATACACCATGTGTCAACTTTGTGAAAGTGTCGAATACACCATGTGTCAACTTTGTGAAAGTGTCGAATACACCATGTGTCAACTTTCTTAAAGTGTCGAATACACCATGTGTCAACTTTGTGAAAGTGTCGAATACACCATGTGTCAACTTTGTGAAAGTGTCGAATACACAATGTGTCAACTTTGTGAAAGAGAAAATATGCATTCCCTTGAACATTATATTGAATGTCCCATATAGACTGACTTTCGCCCTCCTGGGCTGAGGTATGCTGAACTCTCTATATTCTATATGAACCACCGAAACACTTGATGATGTATTGGACTTGTACCCAAGACTGACTATGTAATGCATCAGTTATACAATGTATGAGATGTAACTAACCTGAGCTTGTAAAAGCATTTGTAAAATCTTGTAAAAATCTTAATCTTACCTGAGCTTGTAAAATCTTAATCTCCTTCAGTGGTTAAGTGCTAATTAACACACTAGTTTCTATAGCAGCTATCTTACCCTGTCAAAGTATCTTGAGATGTCTTGAGATGATTTCGGGGCTTTAGTGTCCCCGCGGCCCGGTCCTCGACCAGGCCTCCATCCCCAGGAAGCAGCCCGTGACAGCTGACTAACACCCAGGTATCTATTTTACTGCTAGGTAACAGGGGCATAGGTAGGTAAATAGGAGGTAAGTAGGAGACAAATATATATTATATATATATAGTGAGTGTGTGTGTGTATTTGTAATTGTACATTAATGACACTATGTAAAAGACACATCGAACACTGTTTATGTAGGACAGATGTAAGTCTCTGTATTTATGAATATTAGATTACCATTTTAAAAGCACTACAATCACCTTCAGTGGTTGATTGTCCAATAAACCCCTGAACTATATGTTTAACAGATATCTCACCCTGTCCATGGATGACAGAAGACAATGTATGCTGGTTAGCATTGTAAATGTGTGGCCACGTCTGTGGTAGAAAATAATTAAAGAAAAAACATGTGAAAAGATTGAATTATGGTATCCCTATCCCACTGAAATAGGAGGCCTTTGTACGAGATAAGGCTAATCTATAATTCCTCCCATTCTACCCCTCTCTCTTCCCCCTTTCTCCTTCAACTGCAGTTTCTCCCACTCCAGGGAGGAGAAAACCTGTCTCCTCTTCTTCTCCCACCTTTCTAGGAGGCCTGGTCGAGGACCACACACACAGCATACTCTGACCGGTTGGTCGGAGCATACTGTTACTGGTCGGAGCATAATCAGACCGGTTGGCAGGAGCATACTCAGGCGGGTTGATCGGAGCATAATCAGACCGGTTGATCGGAGCATAATCAGGCCGGTTGGTCGGAGCATACTCTGACTGGTCCAGTTTGCTTTGTTTTAAGTATCAAACCCACATTCTAATTGCAGGATTTTGACCAGTTTAACGAAGCCGAGATGATCCAGGATCCTGTTGTGGTCAGTCAGATACAGCCAGTTAACCGGAATCATTTTACCGGACATCGACTATAGTATATTAAATACCGGTTGGTGAATGTTAAAAATAATGTAATTAGATATCCAATAAAGTTCATGATATTACGGTTAGTAAAGAGGCTATATTTCCTTATTAATCTTCACTGTTACCTGCTTGATACCTGGTTGATGGGGTTCTGGGAGTTCTTCTACTACCCAAGCCCGGCCCGAGGCCAGGCTCGACTTGTGGGAGTTTGGTCCACCAGGCTGTTGCTTGGAGCAGCCCCTGGCCCACATATACCTGGTTGATGGGGTTCTGGGAGTTCTTCTACTCCCCAAGCCCGGCCCGAGGCCAGGCTCGACTTGTGAGAGTTTGGTCAACCAGGCTGTTGCTTGGAGCGGCCCGCAGGCCCACATACCCACTTCGACACATGAATCTGTTTTCTTGCCTAAGACCAGCGATAACACAACCCAAGATCGCGCAAAATGCAAATTTGCTCTAAGAGGCACTTGTCTTGGGTAATGCAAAGATTTGCTCAACCCGGTCCAGGAAAGTTGCTCCCCTGTTGGTAAATCCTACACACGCACCACAATCACCAACACTCAGTAACAATCATCAACAGTCAGTAACAATCACCGACAGTCAGTAACAATCACCGACAGTCAGTAACAATCACCGACAGTCAGTAACAATCACCGACAGTCAGTAACAATCACCGACAGTCGGTAACAATCACCGACAGTCGGTAACAATCACCGACAGTCGGTAACAATCACCGACAGTCGGTAACAATCACCGACAGTCGGTAACAATCACCGACAGTCGGTAACAATCACAGACAGTCAATAACAATCACAACAGTCAATAACAATCACCAACAGTCAATAACAATCACCAACAGTCAATAACAATCACCAACAGTCAATAACAATCACCAACAGTCAATAACAATCACCAACAGTCAATAACAATCACCACAGTCAGTACAATCACGACATACTCTCCGAGCCGCATCTGGTGATGTGACAGTGATGGTGAGGATAATGCAGTGATATCAAAGATAAATGATGTTTGTAGAGTTACTTTGCTGATAAGATTGTTACCGACAGTAAACAGGAGAAGGAGCGAGAAGGAAAAGGAGAAGAGAGAGAGAGAGGAGGAGGAGAGAGGAGAGAGATAGAGAGAGAGATAGAGAGAGAGAGAGAGAGAGAGAGAGAGAGAGAGAGAGAGAGAGAGAGAGAAGAGAGAGAGGACAAGGAAAGGGGTGTGTGTGTGTGCTGTTTCCTCCCCTTCAACAGTTCACAATAAGGAGAGAGAGCAGTCACTTTCACCATAAGAGTTATTCACTTTCCTACTCTCTCTTCTGTATCTCTCTCTTTTTCCTTTCACTATGATATATATTCTACTCATTTCTCGTGTTTCATCATGGGCCAAGTACAGGTGGTGGATGTTATTGTTGGACGAAGGTGATGGTGCGAGTGGTGATGGTGGTGGTGGTGGTGGTGGTAGTGGTGTGGTGATGGTGGTGGTGGTGATGGTGGGGGTACTGGTACTGTTGGTACTGGTGGTGGTGTTACAGCACCAGTACCAACAGTAATCCTCCAAACGATTTAATAAAGATAAAAAAAAAGTTTGGAGGTTTGTTTTCTCGACTATGAAATTACGTTCTTTAAAAATCTAGTATCATCTGAAAGATGTTGCTGTTCATGTACGTGTCCATGTACACGTCCGTGTACGGTACGTGCCCGTGTACATGTCTATGTCCGATATAAGGCTGAGAGAGTACTGGAGGGAGCACAGTGTCTGGGAAGACGGCGCTTTTCACGGTGGACGATCCAGATTATATTTTGTTGACCATTACACAACAATCATCAACACTCAGAACGTTAACAAAAAACCTAACAAAACATAGGTTAGTTAGGAAAGGAATATTCATCTCTTCACTGGCCAGTAATGTGTACTTCTGTACTCTAACACCATGGTCACACTGTCGAAAAGTTCACCAGATGTGTGAATATTTACATTAGCGGCTTGCCGTGACATCTAAGGTCATGTCATAGTGATGATCTAAATATTGTGAGGGCAGGAGCGCCCTGTTCTGAACCGTGTTGTTCTAGGGTACTGGGGAAGAACATGGGGAGAGGGGAGAGGGGGAGGGGTGTTGAGGGAATGGAGTCGTGTCTGTCACCACGACATGATCTTAAAACCAATTTGTTCCCCTAGTCTGGAGATATTGCTCACGACATTCTCTATAACAGAAAGAATAAAAACATTCTTTATGGCCTGTTTGTGTCTGTTGAAGTCTACTGTGGAGATGTAGTTGTCTGCCATTTCCTTCCCTCTCTTCCTTCTACATTCTCTCTCTCACTTTTCCTTCCATCTTCTTTGGTTCATTTTTTATTTCCTATGTTATCTTTTTCAACCTTGTCACTTTCTGTATTACTTAAACCATCACTATAATAGCCCCTCACTCTTCTCCTTACCCAACACCCAGACACTAACATACCCATCACCCAGACACTAACAACATACCCATCACCCAGACACTAACAACATACCCATCACCCAGGCACTAACAACATACCCATCACCCAGACACTAACAACATACCCAACACCCAGACACTAACATACCCATCACCCAGCCACTAACATACCCATCACCCAGACACTAACAACATACCCATCACCCAGACACTAACAACATACCCATCACCCAGACACTAACAACATACCCATCACCCAGGCACTAACAACATACCCATCACCCAGACACTAACAACATACCCAACACCCAGACAGAAACAACATACCCAACACCCAGACACTAACAACATACCCAACACCCAGGCACTAACAACATACCCATCACCCAGACACTAACAACATACCCAACACCCAGACACTAACAACATACACAACACCCAGACACTAACAACATACCCAACACCCAGACACTAACAACATACCCAACACCCAGGCACTAACAACATACCCATCACCCAGACACTAACAACATACCCATCACCCAGGCACTAACAACATACCCATCACCCAGACACTAACAACATACCCAACACCCAGACACTAACAACATACCCAACACCCAGACACTAACAACATACCCAACACCCAGACACTAACAACATACCCAACACCCAGACACTAACAACATACCCATCACCCAGACACTAACAACATACCCAACACCCAGACACTAACAACATACCCAACACCCAGACACTAACAACATACCCAACACCCAGACACTAACAACATACCCAACACCCAGACACTAACAACATACCCATCACCCAGACACTAACAACATACCCATCACCCAGACACAACAACATACCCAACACCCAGGCACTAACAACATACCCATCACCCAGACACAAACAACATACCCATCACCCAGACACTAACAACATACCCAACACCCAGACACTAACAACATACCCAACACCCAGACACTAACAACATACCCATCACCCAGACACTAACAACATACCATCACCCAGACACAAACAACATACCCAACACCCAGGCACTAACAACATACCCATCACCCAGACACAAACAACATACCCATCACCCAGACACTAACAACATACCCAACACCCAGACACTAACAACATACCCAACACCCAGACACTAACAACATACCCAACACCCAGACACTAACAACATACCCAACACCCAGACACTAACAACATACCCAACACCCAGACACTAACCCATACCCAACACCCAGACACTAACAACATACCCATCACCCAGACACAAACAACATACCCAACACCCAGACACAAACAACATACCCAACACCCAGACACTAACAACATACCCAACACCCAGACACTAACAACATACCCATCACCCAGACACAAACAACATACCCAACACCCCAGACACAAACAACATACCCAACACCAGACACTAACAACATACCCAACACCCAGACACTAACAACATACCCAACACCCAGACACTAACAACATACCCAACACCCAGACACAAACAACATACCCATCACCCAGACACAAACAACATACCCATCACCCAGACACAAACCCCATACCCAACACCCAGACACTAACAACATACCCATCACCCAGACACTAACAACATACCCATCACCCAGACACAAACAACATACCCAACACCCCAGACACAAACAACACCCTCATAAATCGTGGGAATTGGACGTAAAGATTTTCGTCACAAAAGGACGGTTTAAGGACGTAAGTCCATTGGTCGTTGACTATTTGAACATTTGAACTCGGGGCTTGACCGGACTTGGTAAGTCCGGGCGTCCTCACATGTTATAACCAGGGACTTGAGTATAGGGGTACATTCGGAGGGGGGAGGTGTCTCTACCCCCTCCCTCTTCCCTTACCTCAAAGACATCCTACCCTCCACCCCTAACTAAACAGTCCCCCATCCCCTCCCTAACATACACGTGCCTTCCTCTCTCTCTCTCTCTCTCTCCCTGTCTCGTTTTCTCTCTCTCTTACCTTCACATTCGTTCCACCCTCTCACTCGCGTTCTCTTTTATCATCTCTCTCTCCCTCCAACTATCTCTTTCTGCATCCCTCCCTCCCTCCTTCCCTCACCCGCCTTCTCACTTGCAAGCAAAAGTGCACCTGTTGATGACGGGGCGCTGTTATACTTTAAACAATCTTGGACTCAAAAGCCCGAGGGCCTCAACTCCTTGTTAATATATAAAGTGACTTACCAACACAACTAATAGGTCGCGTTTGTTACGTTAAGGTACCTAACGTTAAAAAAAACCAACCTATTGATAATAGTAACTGGTTACAAATATCTGCGTTTTCTTTGCAACGGATTCACCGGGTTAGGTGGGTTGCTTGGGCTTGTACGTTTGTGGTTAGGCTAAAAGGTTGGATTTGTTACGGAGTGGTAAATCAAGAGAACCTGCATCTTACGGCCCGTGTGCCCGAGTGATAAACACCTACAGCCTACGGTGCTTCCGTTGGAGAGCGAGTTGCCAGCACCAACAGTCTGACTGTTCAGGTGTCTTAATGTATACCACTATACGGCCTGGTTGATGGGGTTCTGGGAGTTCTTCTACTCCCCAAGCCCGGCCCGAGGCCAGGCTTGACTTGTGAGAGTTTGGTCCACCAGGCTGTTGCTTGGAGCGGCTCGCAGGCCCACATACCCACCACAGCCCGGTTGGTCCGGAACTCCTTGGAGGAATAAATCTAGTTTCCTCTTGAAGATGTCCACGGTTGTTCCGGCAATATTTCTTATGCTCGCTGGGAGGACGTTGAACAACCGCGGACCTCTGATGTTTATACAGTGTTCTCTGATTGTGCCTATGGCACCTCTGCTCTTCACTGGTTCTATTCTGCATTTTCTTCCATATCGTTCACTCCAGTACGTTGTTATTTTACTGTGTAGATTTGGGACCTGGCCCTCCAGTATCTTCCACGTGTATATTATTTGGTATCTCTCTCGTCTCCTTTTTAGTAAGTACATTTGGAGAGCTTTGAGACGATCCCAATAATTTAGGTGCTTTATCGCGTCTATGTATGCCGTATATGTTCTCTGTATTCCCTCTATTTCAGCAATCTCTCCTGCTCTGAAGGGGGAGGCGAGTACACAGTAGTACTCAAGACGGGACAACACAAGTGACTTGAAGAGTACAACCATTGTGATGGGATCCCTGGATTTGAAAGTTCTCGTAATCCATCCTATCATTTTTCTGGCTGTCGCAATATTTGCTTGGTTATGCTCCCTAAACGTTAGGTCGTCAGACATCATTGTTCCCAGAACCTTTACATGCTGTTTTCCTACTATGGGTACATTTGATTGTGTTTTATACCCTGTATTATGTTTAAGGTCCTCATTTTTACCGTACCTGAGTACCTTGAATTTATCACTGTTAAACATCATGTTATTTTCTGCTGCCCAGTCGAAAACTTTATTAATATCAGCTTGAAGTTTTTCAATGTCTTCAGCCGAGGTAATTTTCATACTGATTTTTGTGTCATCTGCAAAGGATGACACGAAGCTGTGACTTGTATTTTTGTCTATATCTGATATGAGAATAAGGAAAAGCAGCGGTGCAAGGACTCTACCCTGAGGTACAGAGCTTTTAACTGCGCTCGGACTAGATTATATATGGTTGACTATTACTCGCTGAGTCCTGTTTGACAGAAAACTGAGTATCCAGCGTCCTACTTTACCGGTTATTCCCATTGACTTCATTTTGTGTGCTATCACGCCATGGTCACATTAAGCTGACTCGAGCAGTTATACGCAGCCCCTTACGAAACCTGAGCATCTCTCACCAGTCATGGCGGCTGTGTTTACATAAACAGTTGGCGAGTTCAGACACTTTATTACTGTTATAAGCCACCAAGGAGCAGCTCGCTCCTCATACACCTTACCTTACCTTGAGGTGCTTCCGGGGCTTAGCGTCCCCGCGGCCCGGTCGTCGACCAGGCCTCCTGGTTGCTGGACTGATCAACCAGGCTGTTGGACGCGGCTGCTCGCAGCCTGACGTATAAGTCACAGCCTGGTTGATCAGGTATCCTTTGGAGGTGCTTATCCATTCTCTCGAACACTGTGAGGGGTTTGCCAGTTATGCCCCTTATGTGTAGCGGGAGCGTGTTGAACAGTCTCGGGCCTCTGATGTTGATAGAGTTCTCTCTCAGAGTACCTGTTGCACCTCTGCTTTTCAACGGGGGTATTCTGCACATCCTGCCATGTCTTCTG
>WNGS01000939.1:0-12060 GCA_020271785.1 Procambarus virginalis | reverse complement strand
TCTTTACATAATGTTATGTAAAAGGAAATGGAGAAGGTGCATTTTCTCACTTATGTGAAGTGAAGAAGCTTCACTTATAAAGAATCTCAGTTATCAGTACCATGGTAAGTTCCAGGTACTTAGGCATGGTGGAAACGAGGAATTTGGACGAAACACATGATACAAGACACAGCCAGACAATCATACAAGGAAAACAATGTTAAAAGTTCTGGGAATTATGATGTCAGACGACCTGACATTTAGAGAACATAACCGGACAAATATGCAGCGACTATGAAAATGACAGGATGGATAATGCGAACATTCAAATCCAGAGACCCCAATACAAAGTTTTTTTTTTTTTGAGATATATACAAGAGTTGTTACATTCTTGTACAGCCACTAGTACGCGTAGCGTTTCGGGCAGGTCCCTGGAATACGATCCCCGCCGCGAAGAATAGTTTTTTTCTTCCAGTACACATTTTACTGTTGCGTTAAACAGAGGCTACAGTTAAGGAATTGCGCCCAGTAAATCCTCCCCGGCCAGGATACGAACCCATGACATAGCGCTCGCGGAACGCCAGGAGAGTGTCTTACCACTACACCACGGAGACTGGTTAAAAAACTGGAAGCTGGAAGCTTAAAAGACTGAAGCTAATACTATTTAATCACTGTTGCTGTCCCGTCTTGAGTATTGCTGGGTACTCGCCTCCCCTTTCAGAACAGTTAAGCTCCGAATTAGAGGGAACACAGAAAACATATACGGCACACATACACGATAAAACATTTAAATTACAGGGACCGTCCCAAAGCTCTCAAAATGTACTCTCTGGAAAGGAGACGAGAAAGGTATCAAATAATAAATACATGGATGATACTGGAGGGCCAGGTCCCAAATTTGCACAGTAGAATAACATACTGGAGTGGAAGATACGGAAGGAAATGCAGAATGGAACTAGTGAATAGAAGAGGTGCCATAGACACAATCAGAGAACACAGTCTGAACATCAGAGGTCCACGGCTGTTCAACACCCTCCCAGCAAGCATTAGAAATATTGCCGGAACAAAGGTGGATTTGTTCAAGAGGAACTCTTGTAAGTTCCTGTAAGAAGTGCCGGACCAACCGGGTTGTAGTGGATATGCGGGCCTGCGGGCCGCTCCAAGCAACAGGCTGTTGGACCAAGTTATCACAAGTCAAGCCTGGCCTCGGGCTGGGCTCGGGGAGTAGAAGAACTCACGAAATCCTCTACAGGTATGCTCCAGGTATGACCCCGGTAAGCGACGAGTACCAGTCATTACCAATGAGAGTTGGGACGGGTACCAATCAGTGTCAAACAAAACTTAAGAAACAAATTACGTGTTAAGACACAAGGGCTGCCAATGACTTTCTCCAATCTCTCAACTCCAGCCAAAGATAAAGAGAACAATGTTGTACCAGCTAAAGGATGGATGCCTTGCTAAACTGCTTGTGTGCGCGTGTGGGCGTGTGCGTGTGCGCGTGTGCGTGTGTAAGGGTGCGTGTGTAAGGGTGCGTGTGTATGTGTCAGGAACTGTACCAGGCAGGTTCCACCTTCCAGCTGGGTCTAATTAAGGAAGTTTCCCCTGTCTGGGCAGGTTAGCCTTGGGAGATGTCAGCGGTGATAGGGGTCAACGCTGGGAGATGTCAGCGGTGATAGGGGTCAACGCTGGGAGATGTCAGCGGTGATAGGGGTCAACGCTGGGAGATGTCAGCGGTGATAGGGGTCAACGCTGGGAGATGTCAGCGGTGAAAGGGTCAACGCTGGGAGATGTCAGAGACGGGAGACGTCAGCCGAGACACACATTGCTAAAACCAGGTCGACAGAATTTTTTAGGTCAGGCCAATTTAGAGAAGGAAAATGAGTGCGCGAGAGAAGTCGTCTGTCTGTCTGTCTGTCTGTCTGTCTGTCTGTCTGTCTGTCTGTCTGTCTGTCTGTCTGTCTGTCTGTCTCTCTCTCTCTCTGTCTCTCTCTCTGTCTCTCTCTCTGTCTCTCTCTCTGTCTCTCTCTCTCTGTCTCTCTCTCTGTCTCTCTCTGTCTCTGTCTCTCTCTCTCTCTCTCTCTCTCTCTCTCTCTCTCTCTCTCTCTCTCTCTCTCTCTCTCTCTCTCTCTATTTCCCCCACAACCAGTACCACCACACACACACACACACACACACACACACACACACACACACACGAAAGTAACTGACAGGAGAATGTATACCGAGACAGATGTCATCCCAGGGAAACAACAACAAGCAGTAAATACTAAGATAAACAGATGTGAAGAGTGAGGGAAGAGAGGGAGAGAGAGAAACAGAGAGGGAGAGAGACACACAGAGAGGGGAGAGGGGATAAAGAGACAGGGCGGATGGGAGAGAGCGTGATTGGGAGGGAGTGAGAAAGAGATGGAGGGAGTGAGAGAGACATTGGGAGAGATAGGAAGGGGAGAAAGAGGGAGAGAGAGAGTGTGAGGGAGGAAGTGAGAGAGAGGGAGGGAGAAGGAACGGGTCGCAGCTACCTCTTGGAGCAGTCGGCTTTAACATTTAATGCTACGGGTGAACATGATGATTGATAGTGTTCTCTCCTCCCACACCTGCAGCCACACCTCCCACACCTGCAGCCACACTTCCCACACCTGCAGCCGCACCTCCCACACCTGCAGCCGCACCTCCCACACCTGCAGCCGCACCTCCCACACCTGCAGCCGCACCTCCCACACCTGCAGCCGCGCCTCCAGCCACACACCACCAGCCACACACCACCAGCCACACACCACCAGCCACACCACCAGCCACACCTCCAGCCACACCTCCAGCCACACCACCAGCCACACCACCAGCCACACCACCAGCCACACCCCCAGCCACACCCCACCAGCCACACACCACCAGCCACACACCACCAGCCACACACCACCAGCCACACACCACCAGCCACACACCACCAGCCACACACCACCAGCCACACACCACCAGCCACACACCACCAGCCACACACCACCAGCCACACACCTCCAGCCACACACCACCAGCCACACACCACCAGCCACACACCACCAGCCACACACCACCAGCCACACACCACCAGCCACAAACCACCAGCCACAAACCACCAGCCAAACCCACCAGCCACACCTCCAGCCACACCTCCAGTCGCTCGCAGGTAAACAGCTCCAGGAATTCACAGGTCAACACACCCAACATTTAGGCCGTCAGGAAGGTAAATAAGTAGGCAGGGAGGCAGGCAGATAGGCAGGCAAGCAGGGAGGGAGGCAAGCAGGGAGGCAGGCAGGGAGGCAGGCAGGGAGGCAGGCAGGGAGGCAAGCAGGGAGGCAGGCAGGGAGGCAGGCAGGGAGGCAAGCAGGGAGGCAAGCAGGGAGGCAGGCAGGGAGGCAGGCAGGGAGGCAGGCAGGGAGGCAGGCAGGGAGGCAGGCAGGGAGGCAGGCAGGGAGGCAAGCAGGCAGGCAGGGAGGCAAGCAGGGAGGCAGGCAGGGAGGCATGCAGGCAGGCAGGGAGGCATGCAGGCAGGCAGGCAGCGAGGCAGGCAGGGAGGGAGGCAGGCAGGGAGGCAGGCAGGGAGGCAGGCAGGGAGGCAGGCAGGGAGGCAGGCAGGGAGGCATGCAGGCAGGCAGGGAGGCATGCAGGCAGGCAGGCAGCGAGGCAGGCAGGGAGGGAGGCAGGCAGGGAGGCAGGCAGGCAGGCAAGCAAGGAGGCAGGCAGGGAGGCAGGCAGGCAGGTAGATAGCAGGCAGATAGGCAGGCAGGCCGGTAGATAGGCATGCAGGTAGATAGGCATGCAGGTAGATAGGCAGGCAAGTAGATAGGCAGACAGCACACTGTATCATGGTATCTTGGGCTGGCTGTGAGGAGGGTGGTGGGTGTGAGGGGCGGGGGCTCACCGCACGCAATAACACACAAAAAACTCCCAGAGATAAGACCGGATTTCCCATTCGGCCCTACAGCATTCCGATCTTTTTTCCCTTCGGTTCTCATGTCCGTTCGTCCAGGCATGAACACCATCATAAAAACAAGCAGATAAGGGCCGGTTTTTTGTTCGATTCCAGCAGCACAACTTATTTTTTTTCAAAACCAGTTATGATATGTAAGAATCTATTAGAAAACTTAGGTGTTGGGGTGGTTGCTTATGTGTTCGTTATTAGGTTTTGGTATTTTATATATATATATATATATATATATATATATATATATATATATATATATATATATATATATATATATATATATATATATATAATTTATTTCGAAAGTTCACAGATAAACAGATCAACAAATAGGGGGATTAAGCTTTGCGAACAGGCTGAGGGTGAGAATTTAATTACATGAAGAACGGGTAAAATAGCGATGATATGATCAAGATGTACAAGATACCTGGTGGGTGTCGATGCAGTCCTCTCTCTCCGTCCCTCCCTCTCTCTCACTACACTCCCCAATACCACCCAGGTACACTCCTGCCGCCTCTCTTGATCACAGCGGCCAACTTACTGTAATTGCGTTACACCTCGGGACAGGCCACTCACAAGTTACCAAATGCTTAACAAGATTTCGGAAGCTTTACTAGTTCGAGCCCCCGACCACCATTTGGCACCGTGAGCTCCCCTGGGGCTCCTCTCTTCCATCGAGGCGTTATTTCTTTCATCTTCCATCACTGTTTCTTCCTTCATTTTGCGTCTGCTCTGCCTTCATTTACTCTCATATTTTTTATTTTGTTCCTTAAGAACAGTTGATCTCCTCTGACCGTTTTGCCTACCTGTTGTCAGTCTGTTCTTGGTTCCGAGATTCAATGTCTTCGCGGCCCGGTTTCTGATCAGGTCTGCTGGTTGGTCGTCTGATCAACTACATATCTCGCAGTCTGAAGTATGAATCACAGCCTGGTTGATCAGGTATTCTCTGGAGGTGTGTGCAAAGTTCACCACTGAACACCTTGAAAGTTCGGCTAGTTATGTCCCTTATGTGTAGTGGAAGCGTGTTGACCAGTCTCGGGCCTCTGATGTTGATAGTTCTCTCTTGAACACTGTGAGGGGGTCGGTCAGTTATGCCCCTTATGTGTAGTGGAAGCGTGTTGAACAGTCTCGGGCCTCTGATGTTGATAGTTCTCTCTTGAACACTGTGAGGGGGTCGGTCAGTTATGCCCCTTATGTGTAGTGGAAGCGTGTTGAACAGTCTCGGGCCTCTGATGTTGATAGTTCTCTCTTGAACACTGTGAGGGGTCGGTCAGTTATGTCCCTTATGTGTAGTGGAAGCGTGTTGACCAGTCTCGGGCCTCTGATGTTGATAGTTCTCTCTTGAACACTGTGAGGGGTCGGTCAGTTATGCCCCTTATGTGTAGTGGAAGCGTGTTGAACAGTCTCGGGCCTCTGATGTTGATAGTTCTCTCTTGAACACTGTGAGGGGGTCGGTCAGTTATGTCCCTTATGTGTAGTGGAAGCGTGTGGAACAGTCTCGGACCTCTGATGTTGATAGAGTTCTCTCTCAGAGTACCTGTTGCACCTCTGCTTTTCAACGGGGGTATGCTGCACATCCTGCCATGCCTTCTGGTCTCATGTGATGCTATTTCTGTGTGCAGATTTCTTTTCTAGCTGCTTCCACTGGTTTACTGAAACTTTATCACTCATCCATGCAATGTGATGTGTGTGTTATTCATTTGGACTACTTTCTGGGATCCATTCTAATATATCGGTATTTGGTACATTTTCCATTTTAGTGCTCTAGGTTGAAGTCCCCAAGATAAATTTTCGGGGCTAGGTTTCTGAATTTTTTCTAAGCTGTATTCTATATGCACCAATCTGGTGTTTAAACTGCTGAGGATTTGCCTCTGGTGACATATACACATGGACGATGACCACATTTAGGATCCCTATTTTGACTATCAGCACTTCCACCATATCATTTGTGGTGTTTAGCAGCTCAGTGCAGATGAGTGTGTCTTTGATGTACAGGCTGACCCCACCCTGTAGTCTGTGTTTCTTGTCACATCTGAAAATGTCGTGAGACATTCATATATGGAACTAATAGAATAAGAATTTGGCAATGTGATGTTATAGTGGCCAGAATACGCCTGGGATATAGACGTATCTGGCAGCTTTCTCAAAACCCAAATGTCGAATACACCATGTGTCAACTTTGTGAAAGTGTCGAATACACCATGTGTCAACTTTGTGAAAGTGTCGAATACACCATGTGTCAACTTTGTGAAAGTGTCGAATACACCATGTGTCAACTTTGTGAAAGTGTCGAATACACCATGTGTCAACTTTGTGAAAGTGTCGAATACACCATGTGTCAACTTTGTGAAAGTGTCGAATACACAATGTGTCAACTTTGTGAAAGTGTCGAATACACCATGTGTCAACTTTGTGAAAGTGTCGAATACACCATGTGTCGACTTTGTGAAAGTGTCGAATACACCATGTGTCAACTTTGTGAAAGTGTCGAATACACCATGTGTCAACTTTCTTAAAGTGTCGAATACACCATGTGTCAACTTTGTGAAAGTGTCGAATACACCATGTGTCAACTTTGTGAAAGTGTCGAATACACAATGTGTCAACTTTGTGAAAGAGAAAATATGCATTCCCTTGAACATTATATTGAATGTCCCATATAGACTGACTTTCGCCCTCCTGGGCTGAGGTATGCTGAACTCTCTATATTCTATATGAACCACCGAAACACTTGATGATGTATTGGACTTGTACCCAAGACTGACTATGTAATGCATCAGTTATACAATGTATGAGATGTAACTAACCTGAGCTTGTAAAAGCATTTGTAAAATCTTGTAAAAATCTTAATCTTACCTGAGCTTGTAAAATCTTAATCTCCTTCAGTGGTTAAGTGCTAATTAACACACTAGTTTCTATAGCAGCTATCTTACCCTGTCAAAGTATCTTGAGATGTCTTGAGATGATTTCGGGGCTTTAGTGTCCCCGCGGCCCGGTCCTCGACCAGGCCTCCATCCCAGGAAGCAGCCCGTGACAGCTGACTAACACCCAGGTATCTATTTTACTGCTAGGTAACAGGGGCATAGGTAGGTAAATAGGAGGTAAGTAGGAGACAAATATATATTATATATATATAGTGAGTGTGTGTGTGTATTTGTAATTGTACATTAATGACACTATGTAAAAGACACATCGAACACTGTTTATGTAGGACAGATGTAAGTCTCTGTATTTATGAATATTAGATTACCATTTTAAAAGCACTACAATCACCTTCAGTGGTTGATTGTCCAATAAACCCCTGAACTATATGTTTAACAGATATCTCACCCTGTCCATGGATGACAGAAGACAATGTATGCTGGTTAGCATTGTAAATGTGTGGCCACGTCTGTGGTAGAAAATAATTAAAGAAAAAACATGTGAAAAGATTGAATTATGGTATCCCTATCCCACTGAAATAGGAGGCCTTTGTACGAGATAAGGCTAATCTATAATTCCTCCCATTCTACCCCTCTCTCTTCCCCTTTCTCCTTCAACTGCAGTTTCTCCCACTCCAGGGAGGAGAAACCTGTCTCCTCTTCTTCTCCCACCTTTCTAGGAGGCCTGGTCGAGGACCACACACACAGCATACTCTGACCGGTTGGTCGGAGCATACTGTTACTGGTCGGAGCATAATCAGACCGGTTGGCAGGAGCATACTCAGGCGGGTTGATCGGAGCATAATCAGACCGGTTGATCGGAGCATAATCAGGCCGGTTGGTCGGAGCATACTCTGACTGGTCCAGTTTGCTTTGTTTTAAGTATCAAACCCACATTCTAATTGCAGGATTTTGACCAGTTTAACGAAGCCGAGATGATCCAGGATCCTGTTGTGGTCAGTCAGATACAGCCAGTTAACCGGAATCATTTTACCGGACATCGACTATAGTATATTAAATACCGGTTGGTGAATGTTAAAAATAATGTAATTAGATATCCAATAAAGTTCATGATATTACGGTTAGTAAAGAGGCTATATTTCCTTATTAATCTTCACTGTTACCTGCTTGATACCTGGTTGATGGGGTTCTGGGAGTTCTTCTACTACCCAAGCCCGGCCCGAGGCCAGGCTCGACTTGTGGGAGTTTGGTCCACCAGGCTGTTGCTTGGAGCAGCCCTGGCCCACATATACCTGGTTGATGGGGTTCTGGGAGTTCTTCTACTCCCCAAGCCCGGCCCGAGGCCAGGCTCGACTTGTGAGAGTTTGGTCAACCAGGCTGTTGCTTGGAGCGGCCCGCAGGCCCACATACCCACTTCGACACATGAATCTGTTTTCTTGCCTAAGACCAGCGATAACACAACCCAAGATCGCGCAAAATGCAAATTTGCTCTAAGAGGCACTTGTCTTGGGTAATGCAAAGATTTGCTCAACCCGGTCCAGGAAAGTTGCTCCCCTGTTGGTAAATCCTACACACGCACCACAATCACCAACACTCAGTAACAATCATCAACAGTCAGTAACAATCACCGACAGTCAGTAACAATCACCGACAGTCAGTAACAATCACCGACAGTCAGTAACAATCACCGACAGTCAGTAACAATCACCGACAGTCGGTAACAATCACCGACAGTCGGTAACAATCACCGACAGTCGGTAACAATCACCGACAGTCGGTAACAATCACCGACAGTCGGTAACAATCACCGACAGTCGGTAACAATCACCGACAGTCGGTAACAATCACAGACAGTCAATAACAATCACCAACAGTCAATAACAATCACCAACAGTCAATAACAATCACCAACAGTCAATAACAATCACCAACAGTCAATAACAATCACCAACAGTCAATAACAATCACCAACAGTCAGTAACAATCACCGACATACTCTCCGAGCCGCATCTGGTGATTGTGACAGTGATGGTGAGGATAATGGCAGTGATATCAAAGATAAATGATGTTTGTAGAGTTACTTTGCTGATAAGATTGTTACCGACAGTAAACAGGAGAAGGAGCGAGAAGGAAAAGGAGAGAGAGAGAGAGAGAGAGAGAGAGAGAGAGATAGAGAGAGAGATAGAGAGAGAGAGAGAGAGAGAGAGAGAGAGAGAGAGAGAGAGAGAGAGAGAGAGAGAGAGAGAGGACAAGGAAAGGGGTGTGTGTGTGTGCTGTTTCCTCCCCTTCAACAGTTCACAATAAGGAGAGAGAGCAGTCACTTTCACCATAAGAGTTATTCACTTTCCCTACTCTCTCTTCTGTATCTCTCTCTTTTTCCTTTCACTATGATAATATATTCTACTTCATTTCTCGTGTTCATCATGGGCCAAGTACAGGTGGTGGATGTTATTGTTGTGACGAAGGTGATGGTGCGAGTGGTGATGGTGGTGGTGGTGGTGGTGGTAGTGGTGGTGGTGATGGTGGTGGTGGTGATGGTGGTGGTACTGGTACTGTTGGTACTGGTGGTGTGTTACAGCACCAGTACCAACAGTAATCCTCCAAACTGATTTAATAAAGATAAAAAAAAGTTTGGAGGTTTGTTTTCTCGACTATGTAAATTACGTTCTTTAAAAATCTAGTATCATCTGGAAAGATGTTGCTGTTCATGTACGTGTCCATGTACACGTCCGTGTACGTGTACGTGCCCGTGTACATGTCTATGTCCGATATAAGGCTGAGAGAGTACTGGAGGGAGCACAGTGTCTGGGAAGACGGCGCTTTTCACGGTGGACGATCCAGATTATATTTGTTGACCATTACACAACAATCATCAACACTCAGAACGTTAACAAAAAACCTAACAAAACATTAGGTTAGTTAGGAAAGGAATATTCATCTCTTCACCTGGCCAGTAATGTGTACTTGCTGTACTCTAACACCATGGTCACAACCTGTCGAAAGATTCACCAGATGTGTGAATATTTACATTAGCGGCTTGCCGTGACATCTAAGGTCATGTCATAGTGATGATCTAAATATTGTGAGAGGCAGGAGCGCCCTGTTCTGAACCCGTGTGTTTCTAGGGTACTGGGGAAGAACATGGGGAGAGGGGGAGGGGGAGGGGTTGTTGAGGGAATGGAGTCGTGTCTGTTCACCACGACATGATCTTAAAACCAATTTGTTCCCCTAGTCTGGAGATATATTGCTCACGACATTCTCTATAACAGAAAGAATAAAAACATTCTTTATGGCCTGTTTGTGTCTGTTGAAGTCTACTGTGGAGATGTAGTTGTCTGCCATTTCCTTCCCTCTCTTCCTTCTACATTCTCTCTCTCACTTTTCCTTCCATCTTCTTTGGTTCATTTTTTTATTTCCTATGTTATCTTTTTCAACCTTGTCACTTTCTGTATTACTTAAACCATCACTATAATAGCCCTCACTCTTCTCCTTACCCAACACCCAGACACTAACATACCCATCACCCAGACACTAACAACATACCCATCACCCAGACACTAACAACATACCCATCACCCAGGCACTAACAACATACCCATCACCCAGACACTAACAACATACCCAACACCAGACACTAACATACCCATCACCCAGCCACTAACATACCCATCACCCAGACACTAACAACATACCCATCACCCAGACACTAACAACATACCCATCACCCAGACACTAACAACATACCCATCACCCAGGCACTAACAACATACCCATCACCCAGACACTAACAACATACCCAACACCAGACAGAAACAACATACCCAACACCCAGACACTAACAACATACCCAACACCCAGGCACTAACAACATACCCATCACCCAGACACTAACAACATACCCAACACCCAGACACTAACAACATACACAACACCCAGACACTAACAACATACCCAACACCCAGACACTAACAACATACCCAACACCCAGGCACTAACAACATACCCATCACCCAGACACTAACAACATACCCATCACCCAGGCACTAACAACATACCCATCACCCAGACACTAACAACATACCCAACACCCAGACACTAACAACATACCCAACACCCAGACACTAACAACATACCCAACACCCAGACACTAACAACATACCCACACCCAGACACTAACAACATACCCATCACCCAGACACTAACAACATACCCAACACCCAGACACTAACAACATACCCAACACCAGACACTAACAACATACCCAACACCCAGACACTAACAACATACCCAACACCCAGACACTAACAACATACCCATCACCCAGACACTAACAACATACCCATCACCCAGACACAAACACATACCCAACACCCAGGCACTAACAACATACCCATCACCCAGACACAAACAACATACCCATCCCCAGACACTAACAACATACCAAACACCAGACACTAACAACATACCCAACACCCAGACACTAACAACATACCCATCACCCAGACACTAACAACATACCATCACCCAGACACAACAACATACCCAACACCAGGCACTAACAACATACCCATCACCAGACACAAACAACATACCATCACCCAGACACTAACAACATACCCAACACCCAGACACTAACAACATACCCAACACCCAGACACTAACAACATACCCAACACCCAGACACTAACAACATACCAACACCCAGACACTAACAACATACCCAACACCCAGACACTAACCCATACCCAACACCCAGACACTAACAACATACCCATCACCCAGACACAAACAACATACCCAACACCCCAGACACAAAAACATACCCAACACCCAGACACTAACAACATACCCAACACCCAGACACTAACAACATACCCATCACCCAGACACAAACAACATACCCAACACCCCAGACACAAACAACATACCCAACACCCAGACACTAACAACATACCCAACACCCAGACACTAACAACATACCCAACACCCAGACACTAACAACATACCCAACACCCCAGACACAAACAACATACCCATCACCCAGACACAAACAACATACCCATCACCCAGACACAAACCATACCCAACACCCAGACACTAACAACATACCCATCACCCAGACACTAACAACATACCCATCACCCAGACACAAACAACATACCAACACCCCAGACACAAACAACACCCTCATAAATCGTGGGAATTGGACGTAAAGATTTTCGTCACAAAAGGACGGTT
>WNGS01000938.1:177020-199451 GCA_020271785.1 Procambarus virginalis | reverse complement strand
CTGCTCTAAATCCATGTTGGCCTGGGTTGTGGAGGTCATGGTCTCCATGTTGGCCTGGGTTGTGGAGGTCATTGGTCACCATGTTGGCCTGGGTTGTGGAGGTCATTGGTCTCCATGTTGGCCTGGGTGTGGAGGTCATTGGTCTCCATGTTGGCCTGGGTTGTGGAGGTCATTGATCTCCATGTTGGCCTGGGTTGTGAAGGTCATTGGTCTCCATGTTGGCCTGGGTTGTGAAGGTAATGGTCTCCATGTTGGCCTGGGTTGTGGAGGTCATTGGTCTCCATGTTGGCCTGGGTTGTGGAGGTCATTGGTCTCCATGTTGGCCTGGGTTGTGGAGGTCATTGGTCTCCATGTTGGCCTGGGTTGTGGAGGTCATTGGTCTCCATGTTGGCCTGGGTTGTGGAGGTCATTGGTCTCCATGTTGGCCTGGGTTGTGGAGGTCATTGGTCTCCATGTTGGCCTGGGTTGTGGAGGTCATTGGTCACCATGTTGGCCTGGGTTGTGGAGGTCATTGGTCTCCATGTTGGCCTGGGTTGTGGAGGTCATTGGTCTCCATGTTGGCCTGGGTTGTGGAGGTCATTGGTCTCCATGTTGGCCTGGATTGTGGAGGTCATTGGTCTCCATGTTGGCCTGGATTGTGGAGGTCATTGGTCTCCATGTTGGCCTGGATTGTGGAGGTCATTGGTCTCCATGTTGGCCTGGGTTGTGGAGGTCATTGGTCTCCATGTTGGCCTGGGTTGTGGAGGTCATTGGTCTCCATGTTGGCCTGGGTTGTGAAGGTCATTGGTCTCCATGTTGGCCTGGGTTGTGAAGGTCATTGGTCTCCATGTTGGCCTGGGTTGTGAAGGTCATTGGTCTCCATGTTGGCCTGGGTTGTGGAGGTCATTGGTCTCCATGTTGGCCTGGGTTGTGGAGGTCATTGGTCTCCATGTTGGCCTGGGTTGTGAGGTCATTGGTCTCCATGTTGGCCTGGGTTGTGGAGGTCATTGGTCTCCATGTTGGCCTGGATTGTGGAGGTCATTGGTCTCCATGTTGGCCTGGGTTGTGAAGGTCATTGGTCTCCATGTTGGCCTGGGTTGTGAAGGTCATTGGTCTCCATGTTGGCCTGGATTGTGGAGGTCATTGGTCTCCATGTTGGCCTGGGTTGTGGAGGTCATTGGTCTTCATGTTGGCCTGGGTTGTGGAGGTCATTGGTCTCCATGTTGGCCTGGGTTGTGGAGGTCATTGGTCTTCATGTTGGCCTGGGTTGTGGAGGTCATTGGTCTCCATGTTGGACTGGTTGTGGAGGTCATTGGTCTCCATGTTGGCCTGGGTTGTGAAGGTCATTGGTCTCCATGTTGGCCTTGGTTGTGGAGGTCATTGGTCTCCATGTTGGCCTGGATTATTGAGGTCATTGGTCTCCATGAAACTAGTGACCTGACTCCTGATCACTCTCTCAAATACTTTTATTATGTGGGACGTTAGTGCAACTGGTCTATAATTCTTTGTCAATGCTTTGCTCCCTCCCTTGTGTAGAGGGGCTATGTCTGCTGCTTTAAGTGCATCTGGTATCTCCCCCGTGTCCAGCTCTTCCTCCACACTATACTGAGTGCCTGTGCTACCGGCACTTTGCATTTCTTTATAAATATTTAATTCCACGAGTCTGGACCCAGGGCTGAGTGCATGGGCATATTGTCAATTTCTCTTTCAAAATCTGCCACGCTCGTGCTGATATCAGTTATATTTACAGGGGTTTGGATATCACTCAAAGAAGTTGTCCGGATCCTCTACTTTCATGCTGTGTATCAGAATGCTAAACATGTCCTCATGTTTATGAGGACAACATGTCCTCATGTTCCCTGCTTTTTTTTTAGGATTTCACTAATTCTTTGTCATCCTCAGCATATGAACCTTCACTAATACAAATAGGTCCAATACTGGCAGTGGTTTTGCTTTTGATTTATCATGAAGAAATATTTAGGGGTTTTCTTTATTTCTTGAATTGCTTTCTGTTCTAGTTGCCTTTCTTCAATCTGATGTGAATGCTTCAATCTCTGTTCGATTTCTTCAATCTCCCTGTTTAAATTATTTCTTCTTTGTATGGAGAGTCGTGTCTGCTTAAGCATTTCCGTTAACTTTTTTCTTTTGTGGTGTCGTCTGCGTTCTCTTTCTACATTGGACCTCTTTCTGGCTTTCCTCAAAGGAACATGTTTCAGACAGACTTCATAGGCTTCAGAAATCAGTTTTTCTATTCCTTGGGTAGGATTTTATATTTAGAACATTTTCCAATTGAATGTTTGTAAGTTCCCGGTTTATTTTCTCCCAGTCTATCCATTTATTATTATAATTGAATAGCCCTTCTCGCTTGTTGTTTCTCTTGGGCCTACTACCGTTATTAATGTTAGTTTGCACTTCAATGAGCTTGTGGTCCGAGTACGTAGTGCCTGAGACAGTAATGTCTCAGATTAGCTCCTCATTGTTCGTGAATATCAGGTCCAGCGTGTTCTCGTTCCTAGTTGGTTCTGTAATCTGCTGACTGAGCGAGAATTTGTCACAGATTCTCAGTAGTTCTCTGACCTGTGGTTGGTTATTTCCAGGTTGACTTCCTGCTATAATGTTATTGTTTACTATACTACATTTTAAACTGGGTAGATTGAAGTCTCCAAGGAAGATAATATCTGGTACTGGGTTGCTAGGTTATCAAGGATATTCTCTATTTTGTGGATCTGTTCTGTGAATTCCTCAACTGTTGCATCTGGCGGTTTGTATATTAGAATAATAATTAGATTTATATTCTCTACCTTGATTCCAAGTATCTCTACCGCCTCATAGGACGAGTTCAGGAGCTCTGTGCATGCCAGCTCCTCTTTAATATACACCCCCCCCCCACGACGAGACGGGGGGTGTACCCCCCCCCCACCACGAGACGGGGGGCGTACCCCCCACCACCTCCACCACGAGACGGGGGGGGGCGTACCCCCACCCCCTCCACCACGAGACGGGGGGGGCGTACCCCCACCCCCTCCACCACGAGACGGCCCACCCCCACCACGAGACGGGGGGGGGGGGCGTACCCCCCACCACGAGACGGGGGGGGGGGCGTACCCCCCACCACGAGACGGGGGGCGTACCCCCCACCACGAGACGGGGGGGGGCGTACCCCCCACCACGAGACGGGGGGGCGTACCACACACCACGAGACGGGGGGCGTACCCCCCCCACCACGAGACGGGGGGACGTACCCCCCCCCCACCACGAGACGGGGGGGCTTACCCCCCCCCACCACGAGACGGGGGGGCTTACCCCCCCCCACCACGAGACGGGGGACGTACCCCCCCCCACCACGAGACGGGGGGCTTACCCCCCCCCCCCCACCACGAGACGGGGGGCGTACCCCCCACCACGAGACGGGGGGGCGTACCCCCCTCCACCACGAGACGGGGGGGCGTACCCCCCCCCCACCACGAGACGGGGGGGGGCGTACCCCCCACCACGAGACGGGGGGGCGTACCCCCCACCACGAGACGGGGGGGCGTACCCCCCACCACGAGACGGGGGGGCGTACCCCCCACCACGAGACGGGGGGGCGTACCCCCCCACCACGAGACGGGGGGGCGTACCCCCTCACCACGAGACGGGGGGGCGTACCTCCCCCCCTATAGTTGGCACCTGTGGTATAGTTGGCTATACCACACGTGTTGACATCACCAAGTTATCTATACCACACGTGCTTATGTCACCAAGTTAGCTATACCACACGTGCTGACGTCACCAAGTGGGTTATACCACATAGTGACGTCAGCACGTGTGGTATAGCCAATTTGGTGACGTCAGCACGTGTGGTATAGCCAACTTGGTGATGTCAGTACGTGTGGTATAGCCAACTTGCTGATGTCAGCACGTGTGGTATAGCCAACTTGGTGACGTCAGCACGTGTGGTATAGCCAACTTGGTGACGTCAGCACGTGTGGTATAGCCAACTTGGTGACGTCAGCACATGTGGTATAGCCAACTTGGAGACGTCAGCAGAAATCTGGAATACATGCCAGTGTGCCCCCCGTCTAGTTGTGGGGGGGGGATACGCCCCCCGTCTTGTGGTGGGGGGGTGCGCCCCCGTCTCGTGGTGGGGGGGGGGGGTACGCCCCCCCGTCTCGTGGTGGTGTAGCCAAGTTGCTCTACATCACCAGTGGTGGTGTAGCCAAGTTGCTCTACATCACCAGTGGTGGTGTAGCCAAGTTGCTCTACATCACCAGTGGTGGTGTAGCCAAGTTGCTCTACATCACCTGTGGTGGTGTAGCCAAGTTGCTCTACATCACCAGTGGTGGTGTAGCCAAGTTGCTCTACATCACCAGTGGTGGTGTAGCCAAGTTGCTCTACATCACCAGTGGTGGTGTAGCCAAGTTGCTCTACATCACCAGTGGTGGTGTAGCCAAGTTGCTCTACATCACCAGTGGTGGTGTAGCCAAGTTGCTCTACATCACCTGTGGTGGTGTAGCCAAGTTGCTCTACATCACCAGTGGTGGTGTAGCCAAGTTGCTCTACATCACCAGTGGTGGTGTAGCCAAGTTGCTCTACATCACCAGTGGTGGTGTAGCCAAGTTGCTCTACATCACCAGTGGTGGTGTAGCCAAGTTGCTCTACATCACCAGTGGTGGTGTAGCCAAGTTGCTCTACATCACCTGTGGTGGTGTAGCCAAGTTGCTCTACATCACCAGTGGTGGTGTAGCCAAGTTGCTCTACATCACCTGTGGTGGTGTAGCCAAGTTGCTCTACATCACCAGTGGTGGTGTAGCCAAGTTGCTCTACATCACCAGTGGTGGTGTAGCCAAGTTGCTCTACATCACCAGTGGTGGTGTAGCCAAGTTGCTCTACATCACCTGTGGTGGTGTAGCCAAGTTGCTCTACATCACCAGTGGTGGTGTAGCCAAGTTGCTCTACATCACCTGTGGTGGTGTAGCCAAGTTGCTCTACATCACCAGTGGTGGTGTAGCCAAGTTGCTCTACATCACCTGTGGTGGTGTAGCCAAGTTGCTCTACATCACCTGTGGTGGTGTAGCCAAGTTGCTCTACATCACCAGTGGTGACGTCAGTAGGTGCTACTGACGCCAGGAGGTACCTTACCTTGAGGTGATCTCGGGGCTCAGCGACCCCGCGGCCCGGTCGTCCTTAAGTACGACCTTGGCAGCACCAACCTCTGAGTCTCACCTCACCACATTAACCACATAGTCCATGTGTTCCTCCTACACGCTGCACTAAATTGGCTGCTGGACCACTCTTATGACGTCACTACATGTCACAATATCACATGGCCAGATAGATAGGAGGTGGTGGTTGGTGGGGGGTGGGGGAGAGGGTAGGAGAGGAGGGGGTGAGGGTGGGGGGGAGACAACCCCCACCCTCACGTACCTGGTCCACCTCTGCCAACCTTTATGCCACCTCATTGACTCATTGGCCTTAGGTACAGTATACACACGCCAAAAATGAGACGCAATGTTTGAGGAAGTCTTGGCCTCCCCCCATCTTCTTCCCCCCGCCCACACCCGCCCACACCCCGCCCACACCCTGGCCCACCACCCACACCTGGCCCACCGCCCACACCCGGGCACACCCTGCCCACACCCTGGCCCACCGCCCACACCCTGGCCACTGCCCACACCTTGGCCCACCGCCCACCCACCTGGCCCACCACCCACACCTTGGCCCACCGCCCACACCCTGGCCACCACCCACACCTTGCCCCACCCACACCCCTGGCCCACCACCCACACCCTGGCCACCACCTACGTCAGACATCTTAATTCCCAGGTCTTTTATCTGGTGTTGTCCATCAGACCTGCTAATGGAAGGAAAGCACAGGTAAAAGATCTGGGAATTATGATGTCTGACGACCTGACGTTTAGTGAACATAACCGAGCTAAATATGCGGCGGCGCCAGGACCATGATAGGATGGATTATGAGAACGTTCACACCAGAGACCCACAGTAATGTTAATACTATTTAATCACTGGTGCTGTCCCGTCTTGAGTATTGCTCGGTACTCACTTCCCTTTCTGAACGGGAGAGATCTCTAAATTAGTGGGAATACGGCCCAGTAGGCTCAAGAATCTGTACACCAGTTGATTGATAGCTGAGAGGCAAGACCAAAGAGCCAAAGCTCAACCCCCACAAGCACAACTAGGCGAGTAGAGAACATATACGGCACGCATAGACACGATAAAACATTTAAATTATTGGGACCGTCTCAAAGCTCTCAAAATGTACTCTCTGGAAAGGAGAGGAGAAAGGTATCAAATATATATACATGGAAGGTACTGGAGGACCAGGTCCTAAGGTCCCACAGTAGAATAACAACATACTGGAGCCAAAGGTACGGAAGAAAATGCAGAATAGAACCAGTGAAGAGTAGAGGTGCCATAGGCACAATCAGAGAACACTGTCTGAACATCAGAGGTCCACAGCTGTTCAACACCTTCCCAGCAAGCATTAGAAATATTGCCAGAAGAAAGGTGGATGTATTCAAGAGGCACTTAGATAAGTGCTTGCAAGAAGTGCTGGACCAACCAGGCAGTAGTGGATATGTGGGCCTGCGGGCTGCTCCAGGCAACGGCCTGTTGGACCAAGTTGTCAAGTCGAGCCTGGCCTCAGGCCGGGCTCGGGGAGTGGAAGAACTCTCGAAACCCTCTCCAGGTATGCTCCAGTATACCCACTCCACGACTCTGATATCTCTGGGATTAGGGTGTCCAAGAAGTGCCGTAAGGTATGGTATACGAACACCGACATGGTTACAAAGCAGAGAAAATTAAAAGTGAAATTATCTTGATTTAATTGCAATAGTGGAAACAAAACTAACCGATATGATCTCTGGTGCAATATTTACAGGGGGATTCCAAGTAATAAAGAAAGAAAGCAAAGTCATGGAGTAGTAGTTGCACTCCTAGTACAATGGGAGTGGAAGTTCGAAGAACTAGAGAATTTAAATGAAAATGCATACAGGCTCCATCATTGGGACACTGATAGCAGATGGGAAAACAATAGCGGTGGTTCAGGTGATTTACAACTCCCTGGCAAACAAGGAAGACCCAGGCAGAAGATAAAGCATGCCAAGAGCAGCAACAGCGGCACACACAATGTGAGCTCAACCTCTAGCCATAGGGCACCTAAACCAAGGAGAAACCAGATGGGAATCCAGAAACCCCCCATGTTGGGGAAGCGTTGCTGAGCCACAGCAACCTTCCCTGTCAACCAGTCCTCTCCACCATTCTCTTCTCACCCGTCTCCTCGGCCTCCCAACCATTCCCCACTCCACCGTCCCCTCGTCCTCCCCACTCCACCATCCCCTCGTCCTCCCCACCATTCCCCACTCCCTTGTACGATGCCTTCCCAAATGGTCTGATGTTCCCATCAGAAAATTGGGAACATCAAGTGATCTGATGTTCCCATCACTGAAGAAAAACAGTTAAAAAATTAATGAAAATATGAAAAAATAAAAAAATAAACTATACTCGCGAAATTAACGATATGGTAAACAACACAGCTCAATTCCAACATAGATCACACAAAATAATTAAAACAAAATGAAAATAAATCAAAATCTATGAATATTAAATTTATCAATGCAATCAGAAACATTGAAATGGAATTGTAACATATTTAGTATAGCATGTTTGTTGTTCTTACTTGCAACAGTTGGCGCTGTTTGTCAAGAAAAGCATAGTTTTACCTATCACAGGTGTGGCATGTATATAGTAGATATATAAAAACACGCGCCTATTAGAATGCAACGTTGTGTCAAAATTTCAAATCAATTGGTGAAGAACTTTTGGAGATTACAGCGTGTGTTGCTCTTACGTCCAACAGATGGTGCTGTTTAAAAAAAAAAACGTTTGTTCCTGTCACAGGCGAGGCATGTATATAGTAGATATATAAAAACACGCGCCTATTCGAATGGAACATTGTGTGAAAATTTCAAAGCAATCGGTGAAGAACTTTCGGAGATTAGCGATTTTGAACAAACGAACATTTCCATTTTTATTTATATAGATTATGTTCATTTTTGGCCATAGCGCACATACGAGCGAAAAGCAACGTTATTTTTAAGAGGACTTGTTGTAGGTTAACAAGCGGGGTGCCTCAAGGATTGATGATGAGACCCATACTACTCCTCATTTATGTAAATGACACACTGCATAAGTTGAGTCTTATATGTTAATGTTTGCAGATGATGTGACACTAATGAGGAGGGTTGAGACAGATGAGGATTGTAAAATTCTCCAAGATGATTTGAACAAGCGGGAAAGCTAGTCCGAGAAATGGCTGCTGGAGTTCAACACCAGGAAGTGTAAGGTGATGGAAACAGGATCAGGAGCCTGGAGACCGAAAGGCTAATACATGATGAAGGAAAACTACCTCCCTATAATGACTAGAGAAAAAGACCTGAGAGTGGACATAACACCAAACCTTACTCCAGAGGCTTTCATAAACAGAATAACGTCAGCCGCATACTCTACTCTGGCAGGTCACAACATCCTTCAGAATCTTGAATAAGGAGGCTTTTAGATCACTGTATACCGTCTGTGTGAGGCCAGTCTTAGAGTATGCCGCCCCATCTTAACACACACATAAGTGCCTCTTGAAGACATCCACCATTGTTCCGCAATATTTCTAATGCTTGCTGGGAGGGTGTTGAACAGCTGTGGACCTCTGATGTTCAGTGTTCTCTGATTGTGCCTATGGCACCTCTACTCTTCACTGGTTCTATTCTGCATTTCCTTCCGTACCTTTCGCTACAGTATGTTGTTATTCCACTGTACAAATTTGGGACCTGGTCCTCCAATATCTTCCACGTATATATTATTTGATACTTTCCTCGTCTCCTTTCCAGAGAGTACATTTTGAGAGCTTTGAGACAGTCCCAATAATTAAGATTTTTTATCGTGTCTATGCGTGCCGTGTATGTTCTCTACTCGCCTAGTTGTGCTTGCGGGGGTTTAGCTTTGGCTCTTTTATCCTGCCTCTCGGTTAACAATCAATTGGTGTACAGATTCTTGAGCCTACTGGGCCGTATTCCCACTAGTTTAGAGATCTCTCCCGCTCTGAAAGGGGAAGTGAGTACCGAGCAATACTCAAGACGGGACAACATCAGTGGTTTAAATAGTATTAACATTACTGTGGGTCTCTGGCTGTGAACGTTCTCATAATCCATCCTATCATGGTCCTGGCCGCCGCCGCTATATTTGCTCGGTTATGTTCACTAAATGTCAGGTCGTCAGACATCATAATTCCCAGATCTTTTACCTGTTGCTTTCATCTATGAACTATATAAGTAGGTCTGATTGTGTCCTGTACCCTGTGTCCTGTACCCTGTGTCCTGTACCCTGTGTCCTGTACCCTGTGTCCTGTACCCTGTGTCCTGTACCCTGTGTCCTGTACCCTGTGTCCTGTACCCTGTGTCCTGTACCCTGTGTCCTGTACCCTGTGTCCTGTACCCTGTGTCCTGTACCCTGTGTCCTGTACCCTGTGTCCTGTACGTGTTTCGTTTAACTTCCTCGTTTCCACCATACCTCAGTACCTGGAACTTGTCACCGTTAAACATCATGTTATTTTCAGTTGACAATTGAAGACTTTATTTATATCGGCTTGTACTTTTTTCAGGGTCTTCTAAAGAGAAAAATTTTATGCCGATTTTTGTATCATCTGTAAAGGATGACAAAGCTGTGACTAGTATTTTTGTCTATATCCAAGATAAGAATGAGAAATAGCAGCGGTGCAAGGACTGTGCCCTGGGGAACAGAGCTCTTCACTGCACTTGGGCTTGATCTTATTTGGGTGACCGTCACTCTCTGCATTCTGTTTGACAGAAAGTTGAAAATCCAACGCCCAACTTTACCCGTTATTCCCATTGACCTCATTTTATGAACTATCACCCCATGGTCACATTTGTCGAATGCCTTTGCAAAGTCTGTGTATACAACATCTGCATTTTGTTTTTCTTCTAAGGTTTCTGTGATTTTGTCATAGTGGTTGAGTAACTCTGACAGACAGGATCTTCCCGCTCTAAATCCATGTTGTCCTGGGTTGTGTAGCTCATTATTTTCCATAAAATTAGAAATTTGATTCCTAATCACTCTTTCAAAATTGTTATTATGTGTGATGTTAGTGCAACTGGTCTATAATTTTTTGTCAAAGCTTTATTACCCCTCTTGTGCAGTCGAGGCGCTATATCTGCTGATTTAAGTGCTGCTGGTATCTCCCCTGTATCCAGGCTCTTTCTCCATATTAAGCTGAGTGCTCTCGCTACTGGTACTTTACATTTCTTTATGAATATTGAATTCCACGAGTCAGGACTAGGAGCTGAGTGCATGGGCATATTGTCAATTTCTATTTCAAAGTCTTTCGAGTTCATGTTAATATCTGTTATATTATCTGCAGCTTGAATGTTATTAACTCATAAAGAAGCTCTTCATCCTTGCTTGAAGAAGGTCTTTGAAGATCCTTGAAGAAAGATCATCAACTTTCATGTTGTTTATTGGTGTGCTAAACATAGCCTCATACTGGCTTCTTAGAATTTCACTAATCTCTTTGTCGTCCTCTGTGTACGTACCTTCAATTGTAATTAACGGTCCAATACTGGTCGAGGTTTTGGATTTTGATTTTGCGTATGTGAAAAAATATTTTGTATTTTTCTTTATCTCTTGTATAGCTTTCTGTTCCAATTCCATTTCCTCAGACTCATATGATCGCTTCAACGTTTGTTCTATTTCTTCGATCTCCCTGCTTAGGCTTATTTTCCTTGCTTGTGATAGTTGTGTCTGCCGAAGCATTTCCGTTATTTTTTTTTCCTTCTCCTGTACAGTCGTCTGCGTTCTCTTTCTAGAGTGGTCCTCTTTCTGCCCCTCCTCACAGGCACGTGCTTCAAGCAGACCTTGTAAGCTTCAGCTGTCAGTTGAGCTATTCCCTGTGTGGGAGTTTTGTCGCTTAAGACCGTCTCCCATTGAATGGTTGCAAGGTCTACATTTATTTGTTCCCAGTCGATCCTCTTATTGTTATGAAGACTTCTACCGCCCACAAAATGGGCATGGGGTCCAGTACCGCCCACAAAATGGGCATGGGGTCCAGTACCGCCCACAAAATGGGCATGGGGTCCAGTGTTGACCAGACCACACACTAGAAGTTGAAGGGACGACGACGTTTCGGTCCGTCCTGGACCATTCTCAAGTCGCTTGTGATGAGGAGGTAGAGAACGGGTAATAAATAGGCAAGAGAGAGGTGAGGAGGAAAGTAAGGTGTAGAGAATAGTAGTAATAATGAGAACTGCAGAAGGCCTATTGGCCCATACGAGGCAGCTCCCATTATAACCACCGAAGGAAAAGTAATAGGAATAAGAAGAGGATAGCAAGGGAGCGTAGGAGAAGAGAGAAAGAAAAGGAAAGAGAAAGAAAGATAAATGGAAGGGGTAAGCTTATGTTAAGTCACGTTTGTTAGAAAGATTAGAGCATTTAAGTATGTACTGTGAAAGGGAAGAGTCCACAGCCACAAAGCCAGGACTCATGTTCATGTTGGGTACTTGGTGTATAAGAGCCGATTCTACAAGACGGCGTCTGTGAAGAGTAGAGGCAGGAAAGATTATTTTGGAGGAAGACCAATCAATGGGATGATTAGAATCCCTCACATGGCAGAAGAGAGCATTGTTAGTGTCTGCAGACTTAACACTTCTCTTGTGTTCTTTAAGTCTGTCATTCAGTGTACGGCCAGTTTCGCCAAAGTATTGGAGAGGACAAGATGAACAGGAAATAGAGTAGACACCAGCAGCATTTGAAGCAGGAGGAGCAGTGTGAACTAGATTGCTACGAAGTGTGTTAGTTTGTCGAAAGGCGAGTTTAATGTCAAGAGGACGAAAGGTATTGGTAAAAGTTTGANTCCTATCATTTTTCTGGCTGACGCAATATTTGCTTGGTATGCTCCCTAAACGTTAGGTCGTCGGACATCATTATTCCCTAATCCTTTACATGCAGTTTTCCTACTATGGCACATTTGATTGTGTTTTGTACCCTGTATTATGTTTAAGGTCCTCATTTTTACCGTACCTGAGTACCTAGAATTTATCATTGTTAAACATCATGTTACTTTCTGATGCCCAGTCGAAAACTTTATTAATATCAGCTTGAAGTTTTTCAATGTCTTCAGCCGAGGTAATTTTCATACTGATTTTCGTGTCATCTGAAAAGGATGACACGAAGCTGTAACGTGTATTTTTGTCTATATCTGATATGAGAATATGGAAAAGCAGCGGTGCAAGGACTGTACCTTGAGGTACAGAGCTTTAACTGCGCTTGGACTCTATTTTATATGGTTGACCGTTACTCGCTGAGTCCTGTTTGACAGAAAACTGAGTATCCAGCGTCCTACTTTACCGGTTATTCCATTGACTTCATTACGTGTGCTATCACTATGGTCACATTTATCGAATGCCTTTGCAAAATCTGTGTACACCTCATTTGCATTTTTTCTTCTTCTAATGCCTCAGTGATTTTGTCGTAATGGTCAAGTAGCTGTGAGAGGCATGATCTTCCCGCTCTAAATCCATGTTGGCCTGGGTTGTGGAGGTCATTGGTCTCCATGTTGGCCTGGATTATTGAGGTCATTGGTCTCCATGTTGGCCTGGGTTGTGAAGGTCATTGGTCTCCATGTTGGCCTGGGTTGTGAAGGTCATTGGTCTCCATGTTGGCCTGGTTGTGGAGGTCATTGGTCTCCATGTTGGCCTGGGTTGTGGAGGTCATTGGTCTCCATGTTGGCCTGGATTATTGAGGTCATTGGTCTCCATGTTGGCCTGGGTTGTGAAGGTCATTGGTCTCCATGTTGGCCTGGGTTGTGAAGGTCATTGGTCTCCATGTTGGCCTGGGTTGTGGAGGTCATTGGTCTCCATGTTGGCCTGGATTATTGAGGTCATTGGTCTCCATGTTGGCCTGGGTTGTGGAGGTCATTGGTCTCCATGTTGGCCTGGGTTGTGGAGGTCATTGGTCTCCATGTTGGCCTGGGTTGTGGAGGTCATTGGTCTCCATGTTGGCCTGGATTATTGAGGTCATGGTCTCCATGAATCTAGTGACCTGACTCCTAATCACTCTCTCAAATACTTTTTATATGTGGGACGTTAGTGCAACTGGTCTATAATTCTTTGCCAATGCTCTGCTCCCTCCCTTGTGTAGAGGGGCAATGTCTGCTGCTTTAAGTGCATCTGGTATCTCCCCCGTGTCCAAGCTCTTCCTCCACACTATACTGAGTGCCTGTGCTACTGGCACTTTGCATTTCTTTATAATATTTAATTCCACGAGTCTGGACCCGGGGCCGAGTGCATGGGTATATTGTCAATTTCTCTTTCAAAATCTGCCACGCTCGTGCTGATATCAGTTATATTTACAGGGGTTTGGATATCACTCATAAAGAAGTTGTCCGGATCCTCTACTTTCATGCTGTGTATCAGAATGCTAAACATGTCCTCATGTTTATGAGGACAACATGTCCTCATGTTTCCCGCTTTTTTTTTAGGATTTCACTAATTTCTTTGTCATCCTCAGCATATGAACCTTCACTAATACGAATAGGTCCAATACTGGCAGTGTTTTTGCTTTTGATTTATCATGAAGAAATATTTTGGGGTTTTCTTTATTTCTTGAATTGCTTTCTGTTCTAGTTGCCTTTCTTCAATCTGATGTGAATGCTTCAATCTCTGTTCGATTTCTTCAATCTCCCTGTTTAAATTATTTCTTCTTTGTATGGAGAGTCGTGTCTGCTTAAGCATTTCCGTTAACTTTTTTCTTTTGTGGTGTCGTCTGCGTTCTCTTTCTACATTGGACATCTTTCTGGCTTTCCTCAAAGGAACATGTTTCAGACAGACTTCATAGGCTTCAGAAATCAGTTTTTCTATTCCTTGTGTAGGATTTTATTTAGAACATTTTCCCATTGAATGTTTGTAAGTTCCCTGTTTATTTTCTCCCAGTCTATCCATTTATTATTATAATTGAATAGCCCTTCTCGCTTGTTGTTTCTCTTGGGCCTACTACCGTTATTAATGTTAGTTTGCACTTCAATGAGCTTGTGGTCCGAATACGTAGTGTCTGAGACAGTAATGGCTCAGATTAGCTCCTCATTGTTCGTGAATATCAGGTCCAGCGTGTTCTCGTTCCTAGTTGGTTCTGTAATCTGCTGACTGAGCGAGAATTTGTCACAGAATCTCAGTAGTTCTCTGACCTGTGGTTGGTTATTTCCAGGTTGATTTCCTGCTATAATGTTATTGTTTACTATTCTCCATTTTAAACTGGGTAGATTCAAGTCTCCAAGGAAGATAATATCTGGTAGTGGGTTTGCTAGATTATCAAGGATATTCTCTATTTTGTGGATCTGTTCAGTGAATTCCTCAACTGTTGCATCTGGCGGTTTGTATATTAGAATAATAATTAGATTTATATTCTCTACCTTGATTCCAAGTATCTCTACCGCCTCATAGGACGAGTTCAGGAGCTCTGTGCATGCCAGCTCCTCTTTAATATACACCCTCCCCCCCCACGACGAGACGGGGGGCGTACCCCCCCCCCCCCACCACGAGACGGGGGGAGTACCCCCCCCCACGAGACGGGGGGCGTACCCCCCCCCACCACCACGAGACGGGGGGCGTACCACCCCCACCACCACGAGACGGGGGGCGTACACCCCCCCACCACCATGAGACGGGGGGGCGTACCCCCCACCCCCTCCACCACGAGACGGGGGGACGTACCCCCCACCCCCTCCACCACGAGACGGGGGGGCGTAACCCCCACCCCCCTCCACCACGAGACGGGGGGGCGTACTCCCCACCCCGAGCCGGGGGGGGGGGCGTACCCCCCACCCCCTCCACCACGAGACGGGGGGGCGTACCCCCACCCCCTCCACCACGAGACGGGGGGGCGTACCCCCCACCCCCTCCACCACGAGACGGCCCACCGCCCCCCCACCACGAGACGGGGAGCGTACCCCCCCCCACCACGAGACGGGGGGCGTACCCCCCTCCCCCCCACCACGAGACGGGGCGTACCCCCCAACCACGAGACGGGGGGGCGTACCCCTCCACCACGAGACGGGGGGGGCGTACCCCTCCACCACGAGACGGGGGGCGTACCCCCCACCACGAGACGGGGGGCGTACCCCCCTACCAAGAGACGGGGGGCGTACCCCCCCCACCACGAGACAGGGGGGCGTACCCCCCCCACTACGAGACGGGGGGCGTACACCCCCCACCACGAGACGGGGGGGCGTACCCCTCCACCACGAGACGGGGGGCGTACCCCACCACCACGAGACGGGGGGGCGTACACCCCCCACCAAGAAACGGGGGGCGTACCCCCCCCACCACGAGACAGGGGGGCGTACCCCCCCCCCCACCACGAGACGGGGAGCGTACCCCCTCCCACCACGAGACGGGGGGGCGTACCCCCCCCCCCCCACCACGAGACGGGGGGGCGTACCCTCCCCCCCCACCACGAGACGGGGGGGGGGGCGTACCCCCCCACCACGAGACGGGGCGTACCCCCCAACCACGAGACGGGGGGGGCGTACCCCTCCACCACGAGACGGGGGGGCGTACCCCTCCTCCACGAGACGGGGGGCGTACCCCCCACCACGAGACGGGGGCGTACCCCCCCACCAAGAGACGGGGGGCGTACCCCCCCCACCACGAGACAGGGGGGCGTACCCCCCCACTACGAGACGGGGGGCGTACACCCCCCACCACGAGACGGGGGGCGTACCCCTCCACCACGAGACGGGGGGCGTACCCCACCACCACGAGACGGGGGGGCGTACACCCCCCCACCAAGAGACGGGGGGCGTACACCCCCCACCACGAGACGGGGGGGCGTACCCCCTACCACGAGACGGGGGGGGCGTACCCCCACCACGAGACGGGGGGGCGTACCCCCCACCACGAGACGGGGGGGGCGTACCCCCACCACGAGACGGGGGGGCGTACCCCCCACCACGAGACGGGGGGCGTACACCCCCACCACGAGACGGGGGGCGTACACCCCCCACCACGAGACGGGGGGGCGTACCCCCCACCACGAGACGGGGGGGCGTACCCCCCACCACGAGACGGGGGGGCGTACCCCCCCACCACGAGACGGGGGGGCGTACCCCCCCACCACGAGACGGGGGGCGTACCCCCCCACCACGAGACGGGGGGGCGTACCCCCCCACCACGAGACGGGGGGGCGTACCCCCCCACCACGAGACGGGGGGGCGTACCCCCCCACCACGAGACGGGGGGGCGTACTCCCCACCACGAGACGGGGGGGGCGTACCCCCCACCACGAGACGGGGGGGTATCCCCCCACCACGAGACGGGGGGGCGTACACCCCCCCACCACGAGACGGGGGGGCGTACCCCCCCCCCCACCACGAGACGGGGGGCGTACCCCCACCCCACCACGAGACGGGGGGGCGTTCCCCCCCCCCACCACGAGACGGGGGGGGCGTACCCCCCCCCCCCACCACGAGACGGGGGGGCGTACCCCCCCCCCCCACCACGAGACGGGGGGCGTACCCCCCCCCCCCACCACGAGACGGGGGGGGCGTACCCCCCCCACCACGAGACGGGGGGGGGCGTACTCCCCACCACGAGACGGGGGGGTGCGTACCCCCCCACCACGAGACGGGGGGGCGTACCCCCCACCACGAGACGGGGGGCGTACCCCCCACCACGAGACGGGGGGGCGTACCCCCTCACCACGAGACGGGGGGGCGTACCCCCCCACCACGAGACGGGGGGGCGTACCCCCCCACCACGAGACGGGGGGGCGTACCCCCCACCACGAGACGGGGGGACGTACCCCCCCACCACGAGACGGGGGGACGTACCCCCCCACCACGAGACGGGGGGGAGTACACCCCCCCCCCCCCACAATGAGACGGGGAGCACACTGGCATGTATTCCAGATTTCTGCTGACGTCACCAAGTTGGCTATACCACATGTGCTGACGTCACCATGTTGGTTATGCCACATGTGCTGACGTCACCAAGTTGGCTATACCACACGTGCTGACATCACCAAGTGGGTTATACCACACGTGCTGACATCAAGTGGGTTATACCACACGTGCTGACATCATCAAGTGGGTTATACCACATGTGCTGACATCACCAAGTTATCTATACCACACGTGCTAATGTCACCAAGTTGGCTATACCACACGTGCTGACGTCACCAAGTGGGTTATACCACATAGTGACGTCAGCACGTGTGGTATAGCCAACTTGGTGACGTCAGCACGTGCGGTATAGCCAACTTGGTGACGTCAGCACGTGTGGTATAGCCAACTTCGTGACGTCAGCACGTGTGGTATAGCCAACTTCGTGACGTCAGCACGTGTGGTATAGCCAACTTCGTGACGTCAGCTCGTGTGGTATAGCCAACTTGGTGACGTCAGCACGTGTGGTATAGCCAACTTGGTGACGTCAGCACGTGTGGTATAGCCAACTTGGTGACGTCAGCACATGTGGTATAGCCAACTTGGTGACGTCAGCACATGTGGTATAACCCACTTGGTGATGTCAGAACGTGTGGTATAACCCACTTGTGCTGACGTCACCAAGTGGGTTATACCACATGTGCTGACGTCACTAAGTGGCTATACCACATGTGCTGACGTCACCAAGTGGGTTACACCACACGTGCTGACGTCACTAAGTGGGTTATACCACATGTGCTGACGTCACCAAGTTGGCTATACCACACGTGCTGACGTCACCAAGTTGGCTATACCAAACGTGCTGACGTCACCAAGTTGGCTATACCACACGTGCTGACGTCACTAAGTGGGTTATACCACACGTGTTGACGTCACCAAGTTGGCTATACCACACGTGTTGACGTCACCAAGTTGGCTATACCACATGTTGTCGGAAAACCCGACACCATTTACTAATATTCAATACAATAGGCCGATAATATTGCTGTTGGGTTGTATAAACAAGCCATAGAAAATGTAGCCTATAGTGGAATTATCCGTCAATAGTTAAGGGAATATCATTGTGACGTTGGTATTAAAGTCACCAGCTATTCTCCTGGGAATTATTCTTAATACATAAGTCTCGGCACTGTGAACATCATAAAAATATTTCCCTTGAATCAACTTAATTATTAGGTCCAAAACGGAGGAAATGGAGGCGCACTCTAAGCACTTCTTGACGCATCTGGAGAAGAAGGGACGCATCTGGAGAAGAAGGGACGCATCTGGAGAAGAAGGGACGCATCTGGAGAAGAAGGGACGCATCTGGAGAAGAAGGGACGCATCTGGTGAAGAAGGGACGCATCTGGAGAAGAAGGGACGCATCTGGAGAAGAAGGGACGCATCTGGAGAAGAAGGGACGCATCTGGAGAAGAAGGGACGCATCTGGAGAAGAAGGGACGCATCTGGAGAAGAAGGGACGCATCTGCAGAAGGGACACATCTGGAGAAGAAGGGACGCATCTGCAGAAGGGACACATCTGGAGAAGAAGGGACGCATCTGGAGAAGAAGGGACGCATCTGGAGGAGAAGGGACGCATCTGGAGAAGAAGGGACGCATCTGGAGAAGAAGGGACGCATCTGGAGAAGAAGGGACGCATCTGGAGAAGAAGGGACGCATCTGGAGAAGAAGGGACGCATCTGGAGAAGGGACACATCTGGAGAAGAAGGGACGCATCTGGAGAAGAAGGGACGCATCTGGAGAAGAAGGGACACATCTGGAGAAGAAGGGACGCATCTGGAGAAGAAGGGACGCATCTGCAGAAGGGACACATCTGGAGAAGAAGGGACGCATCTGCAGAAGGGACACATCTGGAGAAGAAGGGACGCATCTGGAGAAGAAGGGACGCATCTGGAGAAGAAGGGACGCATCTGGAGGAGAAGGGACGCATCTGGAGAAGAAGGGACGCATCTGGAGAAGAAGGGACGCATCTGGAGAAGAAGGGACGCATCTGGAGAAGAAGGGACGCATCTGGAGAAGAAGGGACGCATCTGGAGAAGGGACACATCTGGAGAAGAAGGGACGCATCTGGAGAAGAAGGGACGCATCTGGAGAAGAAGGGACACATCTGGAGAAGAAGGGACGCATCTGGAGAAGAAGGGACGCATCTGCAGAAGGGACACATCTGGAGAAGAAGGGACGCATCTGCAGAAGGGACGCATCTGGAGAAGAAGGGACGCATCTGCAGAAGGGACACATCTGGAGAAGAAGGGACGCATCTGGAGAAGAAGGGACGCATCTGGAGAAGAAGGGACACATCTGGAGAAGAAGGGACGCATCTGCAGAAGGGACACATCTGGAGAAGAAGGGACGCATCTGCAGAAGGGACACATCTGGAGAAGAAGGGACGCATCTGGAGAAGAAGGGACGCATCTGGAGAAGAAGGGACACATCTGGAGAAGAAGGGACGCATCTGGAGAAGAAGGGACGCATCTGGAGAAGAAGGGACGCATCTGGAGAAGAAGGGACGCATGAGTGTAGGGGCCTCAATAATCAGCCATTGTTGTTAATGAAGAACACAGTCGCAGGAGCAGATCAACACCTCACAATACTCTCCCTTGGACGAAGTGTTATGGAGACTACATTAGTCCTTCCATCATCAACAAGCAGTCAACAACATCTAAACAAGGGAAGTGTCTATCAGAAATCTTATCTCGTCATTCCTGGTCAGTTCGGTAGATCGGTAGATCGGTAGATTCGGTAGATTCGGTAGATCGGGAGCCAGCCGACCGCCTCCAATAGGTACCTGGGTGTTAGTCAGCTGTCACGGGCTGCTTCCTGGAGGTGGAGGCCTGGTCGAGGACCGGGCCGCGGGGACACTAAAGCCCCGAAATCATCTCAAGATAACTCAAGATAGATAGGATTATTTTCCGGTTAGAACACGCGGCAGCGACATAACCCTGGTAATTATTCCTTGGTCCTTACCTTATAATATACCAATATTTCCTCTGATATAACTGTCATATAATAATAGCAGGAATCCTATAAATAAGCGCCCTTTGACAGGATCAACTGAATAGGAAGATAGAATTAATCCTGGTACTCCAGTACATTAGGTGGGAGCTAGCCGCACCCTCAAAGTGGGTCGTCTGGCTTATTGATCCGTGTTCATACTGGTTGACTAGGCCCACTACCATACTGGTTGACTAGGCCCACTACCATAATGGTCGACTAGGCCCACTACCATACTGGTCGACTAGGCCCACTACCATACTGGTTGACTAGGCCCACTACCATACTGGTCGACTAGGCCCACTACCATACTGGTTGACTAGGCCCACTACCATACTGGTCGACTAGGCCCACTACCATACTGGTCGACTAGGCCCACTACCATACTGGTCGACTAGGCCCACTACCATACTGGTTGACTAGGCCCACTACCATACTGGTTGACTAAGCCCACTACCATACTGGTCGACTAGGCCCGCTACCATACTGGTTGACTAGGCCCCCTACCATACTGGTTGACTAGGCCCACTACCATACTGGTTGACTAGGCCCACTACCATACTGGTTCACTAGGCCCACTACCATACTGGTCGACTAGGCCCACTACCATACTGGTCGACTAGGCCCACTACCATACTGGTCGACTAGGCCCACTACCATACTGGTCGACAAGGCCCACTACCATACTGGTCGACTAGGCCCACTACCATACTGGTCGACTAGGCCCACTACCATACTGGTCGACAAGGCCCACTACCATACTGGTCGACTAGGCCCACTACCATACTGGTCGACTAGGCCCACTACCATACAATATTGTAGAAGCAGTTCACTCCATCATACAACTTGATATAAAAATATATAAATTAACATAAATATAAAGAATTCTATATAAATATAATCTCATGAGTGGGTTTCCCACATGTGGTGACGTCACCAAGTTGGCTGGCTCTCGTGTGGTGACGTCACCAAGTTGGCTGGCTCTCGTGTGGTGACGTCACCAAGTTGGCTGGCTCTCGTGTGGTGACGTCACCAAGTTGGCTGGCTCTCGTGTGGTGACGTCACCAAGTTGGCTGGCTCTCGTGTGGTGACGTCACCAAGTTGGCTGGCTCTCGTGTGGTGACGTCACCAAGTTGGCTGACTCTCGTGTGGTGACGTCACCAAGTTGGTTGGCTCTCGTGTGGTGACGTCACCAAGTTGGCTGGCTCTCGTGTGGTGACGTCACCAAGTTGGCTGACTCTCGTGTGGTGACGTCACCATGTTGGCTGGCTCTCGTGTGGTGACGTCACCAAGTTGGCTGGCTCTCGTGTGGTGACGTCAGCATCATTACCTACAGTAGAGCAGATGTCACCAGTGTGGTTGTGGCCAGACCTGTGGTGGTGTAGCCAAGTTGCTGTACATCACCAGTGGTGGTGTAGCCAAGTTGCTGTACATCACCAGTGGTGGTGTAGCCAAGTTGCTCTACATCACCAGTGGTGGTGTAGCCAAGTTGCTCTACATCACCTGTGGTGGTGTAGCCAAGTTGCTCTACATCACCTGTGGTGGTGTAGCCAAGTTGCTCTACATCACCAGTGGTGGTGTAGCCAAGTTGCTCTACATCACCAGTGGTGGTGTAGCCAAGTTGCTCTACATCACCAGTGGTGGTGTAGCCAAGTTGCTCTACATCACCTGTGGTGGTGTAGCCAAGTTGCTCTACATCACCTGTGGTGGTGTAGCCAAGTTGCTCTACATCACCTGTGGTGGTGTAGCCAAGTTGCTCTACATCACCAGTGGGGGTGTAGCCAAGTTGCTCTACATCACCTGTGGTGGTGTAGCCAAGTTGCTCTACATCACCAGTGGTGGTGTAGCCAAGTTGCTCTACATCACCTGTGGTGGTGTAGCCAAGTTGCTCTACATCACCAGTGGTGGTGTAGCCAAGTTGCTCTACATCACCAGTGGTGGTGTAGCCAAGTTGCTCTACATCACCAGTGGTGGTGTAGCCAAGTTGCTCTACATCACCTGTGGTGGTGTAGCCAAGTTGCTCTACATCACCAGTGGTGGTGTAGCCAAGTTGCTCTACATCACCAGTGGTGGTGTAGCCAAGTTGCTCTACATCACCTGTGGTGGTGTAGCCAAGTTGCTCTACATCACCTGTGGTGGTGTAGCCAAGTTGCTCTACATCACCAGTGGTGGTGTAGCCAAGTTGCTCTACATCACCTGTGGTGGTGTAGCCAAGTTGCTCTACATCACCAGTGGTGGTGTAGCCAAGTTGCTCTACATCACCTGTGGTGGTGTAGCCAAGTTGCTCTACATCACCAGTGGTGGTGTAGCCAAGTTGCTCTACATCACCTGTGGTGGTGTAGCCAAGTTGCTCTACATCACCAGTGGTGGTGTAGCCAAGTTGCTCTACATCACCAGTGGTGACGTCAGTTTGTGCTACTGACGCCAGGAGGTGCCTTACCTTGAGGTGATCTCGGGGCTCA
>WNGS01000938.1:159620-169840 GCA_020271785.1 Procambarus virginalis | reverse complement strand
ACTACACTTCACTGTAAAATTGTACAACACGAAAATTCGCTTGGCCTCACTGCACAAACAAATTTTATAGGATGACTTACCTCAAAATCGTGAAACGTTTGTTACTTGACACACAGGAAGGCTTGCATGGCACCGGAATAGTTTATTAGCAGAAACACACAAGACACTGGTACCTAGGAAGGCAAGGTTAGATTAGCACAGTTAAGTTAAGTGGGAACAATATTTCCCGGCACAGGCCCCCATAACTATGTTACCAAATCGTTCGTCACGGCTCGTAACCCTGTACAGCAGCAAGAAACTTGTAGTCTAGGGACATGACAAAATTGCTGTAATATAGAGCGGGTCACCAGTGTAACCACATGATTGGCACAAGCAAGAATACTATTTCTCCCTTAGGACTGAAGAATATACATATAAATAATATAGATATATTTAACAATATAATCAATACAGTATTATATAAAGCACAGATGGACAAGATCACTTATAAAAACAAATCAAAGTATTGTCTCTCCTATAATATAAATGTATATGTATGGCAAAACCATGTTAACAGACTATCTCCAAAGATGTTATCTCTCCTGTCCCGTGCGAGTCACTGACTACTTAATCTGCGGGAGTCAAAACATTGCTTCTGCCTCCCCGAAAATTGCCAAACTAACATTATTTAATTAAACTACATGGAGCAAAATAATGTGACAAGAGTAATCTTAAAGTAACTTAGTAATGGTCAGAATAACATGCATAACAAAAATAATGTAATTATTAATACATGCCGTAATTAAAATAAAATAACAAAGGGAAATATTGGCAACGCTCCCCAGCCACCAGGAACTAGAAGTCTCTCACGGAATGTTGCCCCCCAATGTTCAAACAATTACAGAATTCCCATCAGTGCTTCCTACTGATGGTCATTAATAAACCACTTTCCCACGAAATCAGTTGTGAGCAAACAAAGAATATCATCGTTCCCACGGGTGGAAAAAGTTAGACCTAATTCAACATATAAATCAGGCAACACATAACTTACATACAATTAAAGAATATTTAGATGTACATACATGTAATCAAATAAAGCAAGGCATATATATAGAAGTACAAATTAATGTAGAAGTACAAATTAATGTATTTAATTACGTAGCTTATAGAGGCACGTAACACCTAACATCATCTACACCGGGAAACCGTCCTTATCACTGACCTCACTGCTACCACTCCGTATCCACTCGCCAGAGTCCACCTGGATTGTCCTTTCGTGACCGGTGAAGTCCAAGTCGCCATCAGGGAAAAGCCTTTTCCCATGTCAGGGGTACAACTTCTTCTGGGCAACGACTTGGCAGAAGATCTGCAACCTTCCAACCTGATCATCATGGACAAACCCCAGGTATGTGACTCTGTAGTGGACAACCCCATCTTGAAGTATGTTCCAGCAGAGGTCCAAGAAAGTGATGAAGTCTCTCCTCCAGTTTTGATGACAACCCGTGCACAAGCTGCACGCCCGCAACCAGCTGACTCTGCTGCAACCGCTGTCCCTCAAGACCATCAGAATCTACCACCGAATCTTATTATGTTGGAGTTCCGTAAGTTACAGAGGGAGGGTCCTACATTAACACCATTATTCTTCCAGGCCGAGACTTAATCTGACAGTATCCCTGGGTTCTTCCTAGAGAATCAGTTGCTCTACCGAAGGTACAGACCCAGTAAGCTGAAGGAGGATGACGATTGGGCTAATGTCGAACAACTAGTGGTTCCCACCAGCCTACGGCCCGATATTCTACACCTGGCCCACGGAGCACTTTCTCACTATGGTTTTAACAAAACCTACCACGGAATCAGACAAGACTACTACTGGCTTGGTTTGGCCAGTAGTCGAAAGACGTCAAAAGTTATGTGCAACAGTGTCATACATGTCAGATGGCAGGTAAACCTAACATCTCTATCCCCAAGGCTCCATTGACTCCTATCCAGGTGCCTGCGGAACCTTTCCACAGACTCATCATGGACTGTGTTGGTCCTTTACCACGGACCAGTTCTGGCAACGCCTATATTCTAACTGTCCTGTGTCCTACCACCAGATTCCCCATAGCAGTTCCAGTAAAGAACATTATGGCTGCTACTGTGGTGAAACACCTATTGAAGATCTTCACCCAGTATAGATTGGATTTCCAAGCGAGGTTCAAGGTGACTGTGGCACCAACTTCACCAGTGATCTCTTCAAGAAGACACTGGAAGAGTTCAACATCACACAGGTATTGTCCAGCCCCTATCATCCTGCTTCAAAGAGTTCTCTTGAACGTAGTCATCAGACTATTAAAGCACTCCTAAAGAAATTTTGCAATGAAACCTTGAAGGACTGGGATAAACAACTTGACCTCATCATGTGCATTTTCAGAAGTCTCCCCAATGAGATCTAGTATCTCCTTATGAGATGCTCTACGGACTTAAGTGTCGTACTCCTCTCAAAGCTTTTAAAGACTCTCTATGTAATGCCACCTTCAGTGACCCTCAGAATGTGCCTCAGTTTCTTCAAAACTTATAACACATTCTAGAGAGAGTACGTAAATTTGCTAATGACAATCTATTGAAAGCTCAGGAGAGGATGAAGACTCATTTTGACCAAAGCAGCAAAATAAGGAAATTTAAACCAGGAGACTTCGTGTTGGCATATTTTCCTATCCCAGGTTCTCCATTGCAAAACAAGTTTTCAGGACCCTATCGCATCAAGGAGTGCAGAAACAACCACAACTACGTTCTTAAAAGAGTAAAGAGGAGTAAATCGGTAAAGAGGTTTCGAAGATTTTCCTCACATGAAAAACACAGTTTTTCAAAAAAGCAAGTTTTTTCCCGTCATAGATGTCATGTCACAGACATGACATCTATGTAGTATGTATATAAAACCAGCTCGGATGCGAATGAAACGCTGTGTGAAAATTTCAAAGCAATCAGTGAAGAACTTTCGGAGAATTGCGATTTTGAACAAACGAACATTTCCATTTTTATTTATATAGATATACAGCTGAAAAAAATTGTACCTAATGCTGAAGCTTAATTTACCAGAAAGAAATACTTAAGTGAAAATTTTCAGACATAAAATAACTCGGCTTTGATCAAGTCCTGACTCTAGTGAGGTGTCACAGGTGAACACTGGAGGGTATTACTGCAGGTGTCACAGGTGAACACTGTAGAGTATTACTGCAGGTGTCACAGGTGAACACTGTAGAGTATTACTGCAGGTGTCACAGGTGAACACTGTAGTGTATTACTGCAGGTGTCACAGGTGAACACTGTAGTGTATTACTGCAAGTGTCACAGGTGAACACTGTAGGTATTACTGCAGGTGTCACAGGTGAACACTGTAGGGTATTACTGCAGGTGTGACAAGTGAGCATCGTAGTGATATTTTCCATAACTATGACATCATTAAAGGTCCTAAATACATTATCACAAAAGCTCTCTGATATTCTAACGAGGAAATATGTGCGATAATGAGGTGACCCATTTTGGCTTTAATTAGCTTGTAAATTTTATGGTAAAATATATTTTATACCAAAAATGGTAAATTTTTTCGATGTAGTTTTTTTTAATTTTTAGAGAGGAAATGTTCGCAGGGTTCATAATGTTCTTTTTCTCGTCTCCTCATATTTCCATATTTATCTCGTTGTTTCGGTGTCTCCATCCTCTACTGTCTTATCTATTCGTTTAGTTATCTTCTGTTTTCTTGATTTATTGTTTTTACTTCCAATTTTTCTGGTTCACTGATACCCCTACGAGTCTCCCAGACTCATTGTAACCAGTCGCTGTCTCCCAGTCTTTATGTTCTCTGCCCCGTCTCCTAGTCTCTGATCTCCGTTTAACACCGTGTGATGAGTCCCTGCGGCCCGGTTTCTGACCACCACTACTGACATTTCACCAACACTAACTCCCACCTCTGATCGTATTCTCTTCTCAAGCAGTCACTCCATGCTCTGACCTTACATACAAGTCTCCTGCACTAACTGCAAGCTCTGAGCCTACATCCGTTGCTCTAATACTCATCCCAAGTTCTAATCCCATATCCACATCGCCAACACTCACACCCAAGTCTCACTCATTATCATAGTCATATTCATCCCTCGCTCAGTCACCTAATACCGAACGCATTACATGCAAACCGACGCTGCTAATTGCCTCACATAATTCTTATTCGGTATTATTAAAGCAGTAGCGAGCATCAACAGCGTTACCTACTGTTGTACAGATAAGTGGAGTAACTATGACTCTCTCCCACGGTATCTGCATTCTGACGCTCCTTGCTTCCGACTGTATATACTTCAGAGAGTACATAGTGCACAGCTATCGCTCGCGGTAACTGTGTAAAGTCCCTAGCTGGCCTTCACGCGGCACTCCTGATTTCGCCAACAGCTAGGGCGTCCCCCCCTACTGCTGCTCTAAGGGGACCTTCCGTCTACCTGCAGTAGGGGCCATTTGTCAGTGACACTTGGTTTGAGCTATCCTGAAGGCCGTCTGCCCCTGTCAAGGGTTTTCGCGCCTTGTCACCCATAAACTTTTGTGAAAACCATTGCGGAGACGTACTGACCCCTGTCAGCACGATGGGTGACCTACATGACGACTCGGCTATGAATGACCGGTCGCCAGACTGTCCAAACTGTGGCAGATCCTTCCGAGACTATAGAGCAATGCGCGTCCACGTAAGTCGCATGCACAAGGTTCAATACCATCAGGAACTTGAAGAGGCCGCGAGTAGAGCGGGTAGGCCCAAAGCAAGGTGGACCGATGAGGAGAAACGCCTCCTGGCTATGGAGGAGGTCAGGCTGGAAGGAAGACCCCAAGCAGGCCGGGAAGGTATGAACCAGCGGCTGCAACAGCGCTTTCCTTCGCGAACTCTGGAGTCCATTAAGAGCCAAAGGAAAAGGAACGAGTATAGAGAGTTGGTGGTGGAATACAGAAATCGAGCGGAGGCCGAGGGCTCGGAGTCTTCACTGTCCAACTCGGACAGGGAGGACGAACCGCCTAGCCCATTAAGGAATCATGGAAGGAGAGGCAATATCAGGGCGGCGGTGGGCGCCCCCGATGGCGCCGATCCCGACATGCCCCCCCCGGACGGGACCCCCCCGGAAGCTTCTTGGAAGGAAACCATGGTAGAATTCCTCGCAGCTATTGCACCCAGGGGCCAGGAAACCGGATGGGGGGAAGAACTCCTTGATGAAGCAATCACAGACCTGGTCAGTGGTAACGGCCATAACGTGGATAGGATCCTTGAGCGCCATGCTCGAGTGGTTACTTCTGCCAAAAGATCTGGTGACCACGCACCGCGCCCTCGCCCTGCGCGTCGACAGAGACCTCCACCGACAAACCGTACCGACCCAACCCAACCTCCAACCGGACGAAAGAGGGAGCGAAGGGCACAGTATGTTCTGTGCCAGAGCCTGTACGAGAAAGATCGCTCGAAAGCCGCTGCGCGCGTCCTTTCCGGAGACTGGAAAGTAACCCCCACTGAGGTGGAGCCAGCTCGTCTCTTTCCATTCTGGGAGGCGCTATTCTCTAGACCCACATCGCCGGACCGCCGCCCAATTCGTGACCGTGATCCAGTTAATCAGCAACTAGGGGACCCCATAACATCCGAGGAAATCCTTGTTGCTCTCAAGGCAAGCAGCAATGCTGCTCCCGGCCCAGACGGAATCACTATACGTCTACTTAAGGCTATACCAATCAGGGTGTTTGCAAAACTGTTTAATCTGTGGTTGGTAAACGAATCCCTGCCGCAACCATTTCGCAAGAACAAGACAGTGCTATTACCTAAGAAACCTAACCCAGACTCACCTTCCCACTATCGCCCCATAACCATGTCATCTACGATAGTGAGGCTGTTCCACAAGATCCTGAGCAGCAGGCTCTCCGGGGCGGTCAGGATCGACAGGCGGCAGAAGGCTTTCGTTCCCGTGGACGGATGCCCTGAAAACCTGGTGATCCTGGACGCCCTCCTAGCTGAGGCTCGTGCGCTCAAGCACAACACGCACCTAGCGTTTCTGGATATGGAGAAGGCTTTCGATAGCGTCTCCCATCCGGCCATCCATCGGGCCATGAAGCGCAAAGGCATCCCAAAGCCTTTAAGGACATATATAATGTCGGGCTATGATCGGTCCTCAACCGTGATAACCAGCCAAGGGGAGAAGTCGAAGGACATCCTGATCACTAGGGGGGTGAAACAGGGTGACCCCCTATCTCCATTTCTCTTCAACCTGATAATTGATGAGGCAATTACCAGGGCTAAGGATCTGGGGCTAGGGGTCGGACTGGGGGGAGAAAAGGTATCAGCACTGGCGTTCGCGGACGATCTGGTTGTGGCAGCGGAAACGGCTGCCGGACTACAGACACTCATAACGAGTATTTGCCACACACTGCGTGGCTCTGGTCTTAAAGTAAACGCTGCAAAATGCCGTACGCTAAGCATAGCGATCGATGCACACCGCAAGACGTGGCATGTCCCCACTAGGAAGGCATACTACGTCGGGGACGATGCAATCGGTACTATGAGCGTGGCGGACGAGTATAAGTACTTAGGGATTCTTATCGGGGCCGGGGGCAGACGCTTATCCTACGGTTCCCTGTTTGAGGACGGCCTGACCAACATCACGAAGGCGCCACTCAAACCCCAACAGAGGTTATACCTACTTAAGCACCACCTAATCCCCAAGATGAACCACCGCCTTGTCCTCGGACGTGTGGCTAAAACGGAGTTGGCGAGGCTTGACCGGCGGCTGCGGCACGCCACTCGTGGCTGGCTGCGGCTGCCTCACGATACTCCCAATGCCTTTATCCACGCGGACGTGAAAGACGGTGGACTAGGAATACCCGACTTTGCCACATCGATCCGGCTGCAAAAGAACAAGCGGCTCGGGGCGCTAGTAGAGTCGGAGGATCCAGTGGTAGTGGCAGCGGCTCTCCTACCCGCGTTCCAAGCGCGAATGCGGCGATGGGTAGACCCGACCACGGCTGCCGGAACCCCGTCCAACAGAACGACCGAGTGCTCGAGAAGGTGGAAAGCAAAACTGTACAGCATGGTTGATGGGGCCGGCCTCGCGTCCTCTTGTGAGGTACCTTCCTGCCACAAGTGGGTCGCATCCGGTACCCGTCTGCTAAGCGGAGGAGATTTTGCTCACGCCATCCAGATCCGGGCAAACGCTGTGGCCACGCCGTCTAGAGCAGCCAGGGGTAGACCCGAGGCTTCTGGTCTCTGCGATGCCTGTCGGAAACCAGGAACCCTGGGCCACATATCCCAGGCATGCCACAAGACGCACGGGGCTCGGGTGAAACGTCATGACGATATCACCCGGTTCGTAGCCGGCCGCCTGCGGCAAAGAGGCTTCGAGGTGGAACGCGAAGTCCGTATACCAGATGGAGGGACCTTCTGCAAGCCTGACATCATAGCTTGCAAAGGTGACGAGGCCTTCATATTAGACACCCAGGTCTCAGCTGATAACTTCCCACTCTCCCGTCCACATCAGAGCAAGTGCGACAAGTACGGCACCCCCGAGATCCTGCAGAAGGTCCGGGAGTATACCGGGAAGCATACAGCATCCGCCTCTTCAATAACCCTTAATTGGAGAGGAGGATGGTGCAAGGAGAGTGCACGTGGTTTAATGGATATGGGTCTCACCAAGAGCGACCTCGAGATCTGCTCTGTGAAGGCCCTGACCTGGACATATTCAATATATAGAATATGGTCCAAGACCACGTCACGGGGCAGACCACCATAGTCCCAGGATCACTGTGCACAGGGTGCATAAGGGTCAATATAGTCTCGCTTAGGTGAACCGCAGCCACGATAGCTGGTAGCCAACTATCTAAGCAGAGTTGTCATCCGGAGTACCACTTCTCCCAATGGCTTCTCACAAGAGGGTGGAGGACCTGGCCGGAGCCCGCGAGTGGGTAAGGCGGCGGCCGGAGGGACCCCATGCGCATACATGATATCCCTCCCGCTCCGGGGCTTTGTTAGGAGCTTCCACTGTGTCTAGTTTTCCATGTATGCCGATGTCAAGTCATCAATCCTGCCGCTTAGGCAGCTTGCTGCTTTGGCCTTCAGCGTTTGTTCTTTTTTAATGTTATACTGTGCACCTCTACCTATGTGTGCTGTGTCCCATATAGAAAAAAACCAATACAAAAGAATTTTCCATTAATATTATGTTTTATTTTCAGGTTATTATTATGTATTATTAGTATCATCTTAACTCTTGTGGGTGTGATGAGATCTGCCATATTTGTGTATTTTAGTTTGTGTGTTGTTAGGGTATTAGGTATGCTTAGGGGTGCCATCTCGCCATGCCCTATGGCTGGGGGGATCGGTGCCCTAGCTATATCAAAACCCTATACCCCCCCGAAGTGGCAAGGGGAGTTAGGGGACAAAAATAAAAAAAAATAATGTCAACGATTATTTATTCAGTTTTTGTTCCTAATTATCACTTTCCGCTTCGCTTTTTTCAGTTATTCCATTACTATTGCACTTGTTCTTTTCAGGGTATCATATTGTGCTGTTATTCTGTGCCACGTGCTTGTGCTGTGCCGCTATGTTCATGCTAGTGTTCTTCACGTGTTACCTTCCAGGATTTTTGTTTGTATGTGTCTCATGTTTCAAATATTCGTTTAACGTAGCTAGCAGAACTATTGATGCCATCCAGTCAGCTGAGGTAAAAGATAGAATAATGCAGTGAGACATAATTCAAGTTAAGTCAGTCAGGTTGTTTAGGCACTTGTTCAAGGCGTTGTCAAGCGCCAAGACCAAAACAAGTTTATTGATAACGCATAAAAGCGAGAAAGCTGTCAAGGGCAGATCATTGTCGAAAATAGAACCCTAGTAATTGAAGGGATTTAGCGTTGAGCCGGAGGCGAAGTAGAAACTGTAGCGGCCCGAGGTTGGACTTGAAATATAGTGGTTTTGAGTACAGGATACTTGAAATGTGGCAATATAAGAACTAGTCATTGCTCTGTCATGGGAAGAGATATATGAGATGCCAGTATGGACTGTGAATGATCCAAAGGTAGACTGGGTGTGACCTAAGAATAGACCGAGGTGGAGTTTCTGACCACCACGCAGTTTACCCATCTGCGAGTAATGGGGGAAATAGCGAGTATATGTGATATTAGATGAAGCAAGCAAACAAAAAATTATGAGAGGCTGTTAATGATTTACTGTCCATTATTTTTAAGCAAAGTTCAATGTCATGCTCGGGTGTAAACTCCCACCGCTGCCACCACTGTTGTGACTGATACTCTGTTGTCACCATTGTTGTGACTGATATACTGTTGCCACCATTGTTGTGACTGATACTCTGTTGCCACCATTGTTGTGACTGATATACTGCTGCCACCATTGTTGTGACTGATATACTACTGCCACCATTGTTGTGACTGAGTGATAAGCCTGAGAGTTGTGATTGATAGCAAATATTACACATATTTCCGAATTAGTAAAACGTTGTTAAATATTTCTCTATATCATGCACAAAAAACGGGAAAAGAGTGTATAATGAAAGGTAATACAAATGCAGATTTTCTTGCATGCATTTCATGTTGGTTCTACATTCGTCGTCATTCCAAGGTATATTGTGAACCGGAGAAAACTGTTGGAAAATACCCTTTTGATTTTCTATTCTGATCTCGTCGGCTAATATCTTTCGATAAATTAACTCTGTGAGTGTGAGTGTGTATGAGAGAAAGAAGAGAGAGAGAGAGAGAGAGAGAGAGAGAGAGAGAGAAGAGAGAGAGAGAGAGAGAGAGAGAGAGAGAGAGAGAGAAAAAACAGCATGATCGAAAACAACAGCATGAACAATAACAACAGCATAAGAAACGACAAAAGCATGAACAACGACAACAACATGAACAATAACAACAGCATGAACAAAACAACACACAACATGAACAATAACAACAGCATGAACAATAACAACAGCATGAACAATAACCACAACATGAACAATAACAACAGCATGAACAATACAACAACAATGAACAATAACAACAGCATGAACAATAACAACAACATGAACAATAACAACAACATGAACAATAACAACAACATGAACAATAACAACAGCATGACAGTAACAACAGCATGAACAACGACAACAACATGAACAATAACAACAGCATGAACAATAACAACAACATGAACAATAACAACAACATGAACAATAACAACAACATGAACAATAACAGTAACATGA
>WNGS01000938.1:93812-123178 GCA_020271785.1 Procambarus virginalis | reverse complement strand
AGCCCTAGCATGGAGTCCATATCTAATCAAGGATAAGACTAAACTGGAAAAGGTTCAAAGGTTTTCCACCAGACTAGTACCCGAGCTGAGAGGTATGAGCTACGAGGAAAGACTACGGGAATTAAACCTCACTTCGCTGGATGACAGAAGAGTTAGGGGGACATGATCACCACATTCAAGATTCTGAAGGGAATTGATAGGGTAGATAAAGACTGGCTATTTAACACAAGGGGCACACACACATGGGGACACATGTGGAAACTGAGTGCCCATATGAGCCACAGAGATATTAGAAAGAACTTTTTAGTGTCAGAGTGGTTGACAAATGGAATGCATTAGGAAGTAATATGGTGGAGGCTGACTCCATACACAGTTTCATATGTAAATATGATGGAGCCCAATAGGCTAAGGAATCTGTACACCTGTTGATTGACGGTTGAGAGGCAGGACCAAAAAGCCAAAGCTCAACCCCCGCAAACACAACTAGGTGAATACAACTAGTTGAGTACACGCACACACACACACACACACACACACATTGGTCCTCGTGGCTGAGTCGATAGCACTCGGGGGTCGTAGCCCTAAGGGCCCGAGTTCGATTTCCGGACGAGGCAGAAACAAATGAGCAGAGTTTCTTTCACCCTGATGCATTGTTCACTTAGCAGTAAATAGATACCGGGGAGTTAGACAGCTGCTACGAGCTGTTTCCAGGGAATGAGTGTGTGTGTGAGCGTATGTTAGAAAAATATGTAGTAGACATAATAGAAGAAAATACGTTGGTGAAAAAAACGGGGTCCAAGCTAATAGCACGATTCTGCAGGCATAAATAGTAAATATAAATAGTAAATACACACCCACACGCACATATTTACACAAACACATGTACATACAGACTCAAACACATGCCGGGGAGTAGAAGAACTCCAGAAACGCTCTCTAGTTATAGTCTCCCCAGGTATAATGAGAGCAAGTTTAGTACTCATTGAAGATCTTTGTCATAGAAAAGAAGATCAGGAATCGTGAGCCCCATCATGGTGGCGGAGAAACAGGGGGGGGGGAATATTAGTGGATTATGTGAAAATAAAGTTCTTTACTCAACGTGTAAATGATGACACAAGGGGAAAGAAAGGATATTCAACACTTGACCTGATCTTAATCCAGAATGAAAAAGACTTTAAGAACGTGGATCATAAAATCTCACTTGGAGTTATCGGTCATTACATCTAGTTCTTTTTACTACATAACTGTACTAAAAGCAATGCCCAGAGTCAAGGGGCCATGGAGCGGAGATTAAAGAACAACAAAGTGAATTACATGCCACAAATGGGGGTCTGGGAAATGTTCAAAAGCAGGAGGAACTTTCAGGTAAGACAATCCAATAAATTATTGGAAAGCTCAAACGGAGATGTATCGTAGATCAGAAGAGATATATACCACCAATAAATGATAAATAGATGAAGAGCATAACGACCAACGGTTTAATCGACAATAAGAATAATAATAAGAAGAAGAGTAGGAAAACAAAAAGGAGGTACTAGACAAAACAGACGATAAACAAATGAGAACTGGAACAGATGAATCATAGATTAACAGGAACCATAAAAATAACAAAAATATTAGAAAATATACAGCTGAAAAAAATTAAATTGTACCTAATGCTGAAGCTTAATTCAACAGAAACAAATACTGACATTTTCTTTTTCAGTATTTTTCAGAAAATTTTCAGACATAAAACAACTGTGCTTTGATCATGTTCTGAGTCTAGTAATACGCTCCGGTAGGTGTCACGGGTGAACACTGTAGTGTATTACTGCAGGTGTCAGAGGTGAACACTGTAGTGTATTACTGCAGGTGTCACAGGTGAACACTGTAGTGTATTACTGCAGGTGTCACAGGTGAACACTGTAGTGTATTACTGCAGGTGTCACAGGTGAACACTGTAGTGTATTACTGCAGGTGTCACAGGTGAATACTGTAGTGTATTACTGCAGGTGTCACGGGTGAACACTGTAGTGTATTACTGCAGGTGTCACGGGTGAACACTATAGTGTATTACTGCAGGTGTCACAGGTGAACACTGTAGTGTATTACTGCAGGTGTCACAGGTGAACACTGTAGTGTATTACTGCAGGTGTCACAGGTGAACACTGTAGTGTATTACTGCAGGTGTCACGGGTGAACACTGTAGTGTATTACTGCAGGTGTCACGGGTGAACACTATAGCGTATTACTGCAGGTGTCACGGGTGAACACTGTTGTGTATTAGTGCAGGTGTCACAGGTGAACACTGTAGTGTATTACTGCAGGTGTCACAGGTGAACACTGTTGTGTATTACTGCAGGTGTCACAGGTGAACACTGTTGTGTATTACTGCAGGTGTCACAGGTGAACACTGTTGTGTATTACTGCAGGTGTCACAGGTGAACACTGTTGTGTATTACTGCAGTTGTCACAGGTGAACACTGTAGTGTATTACTGCAGGTGTCACAGGTGAACACTGTTGTGTATTACTGCAGGTGTCACGGGTGAACACTGTAGTGTATTACTGCAGTTGTCACAGGTGAACACTGTAGTGTATTACTGCAGGTGTCACGGGTGAACACTGTTGTGTATTACTGCAGGTGTCACGGGTGAACACTGTAGTGTATTACTGCAGGTGTCACAGGTGAACACTGTAGTGTATTACTGCAGGTGTCACAGGTGAACACTGTCGTGTATTACTGCAGGTGTCACAAGTGAACACCGTAGTGTATTATTGCAGGTGTCACAGGTGAACACTGTAGTGTATTACTGCAGGTGTCACAAGTGAACACTGTAGTGTATTACTGCAGGTGTCACAGGTGAACACTGTCGTGTATTACTACAGGTGTCACAGGAGAACACTGTAGTGTATTACTGCAGGTGTCACAAGTGAACACTGTAGTGTATTGCTGCAGGTGTCACGGGTGAACACTGTAGTGTATTACTGCAGGTGTCACGGGTGAACACTGTAGTGTATCACTGCAGGTGTCACGGGTGAACACCGTAGTGTATTACTGCAGGTGTCACAGGTGAACACCGTAGTGTATTACTGCAGGTGTCACGGGTGAATACTGTAGTGTATCACTGCAGGTGTCACGGGTGAACACCGTAGTGTATTACTGCAGGTGTCACGGGTGAACACCGTAGTGTATCACTGCAGGTGTCACGGGTGAACACCGTAGTGTATTACTGCAGGTGTCACAGGTGAACACTGTAGTGTATTACTGCAGGTGTCACAGGTGAACACCGTAGTGTATTACTGCAGGTGTCACAGGTGAACACTGTAGTGTATTACTGCAGGTGTCAGAGGTGAACACTGTAGTGTATTACTGCAGGTGTCACACGTGAACACTGTAGTGTATTACTGCAGGTGTCACAGGTGAACACCGTAGCGTATTACTGCAGGTGTCACAGGTGAACACCGTAGTGTATTACTGCAGGTGTCACAGGTGAACACTGTAGTGTATTACTGCAGGTGTCACAGGTGAACACTGTAGTGTATTACTGCAGGTGTCACAGGTGAACACTGTAGTGTATTACTGCAGGTGTCACAGGTGTCACAGGTGAACACTGTAGTGTATTACTGCAGGTGTCACGGGTGAACACTGTAGTGTATTACTGCAGGTGTCACAGGTGAACACTGTAGTATATTACTGCAGGTGTCACAGGTAATCACCGTAGTGTATTACTGCAGGTGTCACAGGTGAACACCGTAGTGTATTGCTGCAGGTGTCACGGGTGAACACTGTTGTGTATTACTGCAGGTGTCACGGGTGAACACTGTCGTGTATTACTGCAGGTGTCACAGGTGAACACTGTAGTGTATTACTGCAGGTGTCACGGGTGAACACTGTAGTGTATTACTGCAGGTGTCACAGGTTAACACTGTAGTGCATTACTGCAGGTGTCACGGGTGAACACTGTTGTATATTACTGCAGGTGTCACGGGTGAACACTGTTATGTATTACTGCAGGTGTCACAGTTGAACACTGTAGTGTATTACTGCAGGTGTCACAGGTGAACACTGTCTGTATTACTGCAGGTGTCACGGGTGAACACTGTAGCGTATTACTGCAGGTGTCACGGGTGAACACTGTAGTGTATTACTGCAGGTGTCACAGGTGAACACTGTCGTGTATTACTGCAGGTGTCACGGGTGAACACTATAGCGTATTACTGCAGGTGTCACGGGTGAACACTGTAGTGTATTACTGCAGGTGTCACAGGTGAACACTGTAGTGTATTACTGCAGGTGTCACAGGTGAACACTGTCGTGTATTACTGCAGGTGTCACAAGTGAACACCGTAGTGTATTACTGCAGGTGTCACAGGTGAACATTGTAGAGTATTACTGCAGGTGTCACAAGTGAACACTGTAGTGTATTACTGCAGGTGTCACAGGTGAACACTGTCGTGTATTACTGCAGGTGTCACAGGTGAACACTGTTGTGTATTACTGCAGGTGTCACAAGTGAACACTGAAGTGTATTACTGCAGGTGTCACGGGTGAACACCGTAGTGTATTACTGCAGGTGTCACAGGTGAACACTGTAGTGTATTACTGCAGGTGTCACAGGTGAACACTGTAGTGTATTACTGCAGGTGTCACGGGTGAACACTGTAGTGTATTACTGCAGGTGTCACGGGTGAACACTGTAGTGTATTACTGCAGGTGTCACAGGTGAACACTGTAGTGTATTACTGCAGGTGTCACAGGTGAACACTGTAGTGTATTACTGCAGGTGCCACAAGTGAACACTGTAGTGTATTACTGCAGGTGTCACAAGTGAACACTGTAGTGTATTACTGCAGGTGTCACGGGTGAACACTGTAGTGTATTACTGCAGGTGTCACAGGTGAACACTGTAGTGTATTGCTGCAGTTGTCACAGGTGAACACTGTAGTGTATTACTGCAGGTGTCATAAGTGAACACTAGTGTATTACTGCAGGTGTCACAAGTGAGCACTGTAGTGTATTACTGCAGGTGTCACGGGTGAACACTGTATTGTATTACTGCAGGTGTCACAGGTGAACACTGTAGTGTATTACTGCAGGTGTCACAGGTGAACACTGTAGTGTATTACTGCAGGTGTCACAAGTGAACACTGTAGTGTATTACTGCAGGTGTCACGGNTTACTGCAGGTGTCACAGGTGAACACTGTAGGTTACTGCAGGTGTCACAGGTGAACACTGTAGTGTATTACTGCAGGTGTCACAGGTGAACACTGTAGGGTATTACTGCAGGTGTCACAGGTGAACACTGTAGTGTATTACTGCAGGTGTCACAGGTGAACACTGTAGTGTTACTGCAGGTGTCACAGGTGAACACTGTAGTGTATTACTGCAGGTGTCACAGGTGAACACTGTAGTGTATTACTGCAGGTGTCACAGGTGAACACTGTAGGGTATTACTGCAGGTGTCACAGGTGAACACTGTAGGGTATTACTGCAGGTGTCACAGGTGAACATAGGGATTACTGCAGGTGTCACAGGTGAACACTGTAGTGTATTACTGCAGGTGTCACAGGTGAACACTGTAGGGTATTACTGCAGGTGTCACAGGTGAACACTGTAGTGTATTACTGCAGGTGTCACAGGTGAACACTGTAGGGTATTACTGCAGGTGTCACAGGTGAACACTGTAGTGTATTACTGCAGGTGTCAGGTGAACACTGTAGTGTATTACTGCAGGTGTCAAGGTGAACACTGTAGGGTATTACTGCAGGTGTCACAGGTGAACACTGTAGTGTATTACTGCAGGTGTCACAGGTGAACACTGTAGGTATTACTGCAGGTGTCACAGGTGAACACTGTAGTGTATTACTGCAGGTGTCACAGGTGAACACTGTATGTAGTATACTGCAGGTGTCACGGGTGAACACTGTAGTGTATTACTGCAGGTGTCACAGGTGAAACATGTAGTGTATTACTGCAGGTGTCACAGGTGAACACTGTAGGGTATTACTGCAGGTGTCACAGGTGAACACTGTAGTGTATTACTGCAGGTGTCACAGGTGAACACTGTAGGTGTATTACTGCAGGTGTCACAGGTGAACACTGTAGTGTATTACTGCAGTGTCACAGGGTGAACACTGTAGGTATTACTGCAGGTGTCACAGGTGAACACTGTAGTGTATTACTGCAGGTGTCACAGGTGAACACTGTAGTGTATTACTGCAGGTGTCACAGGTGAACACTGTAGTGTATTACTGCAGGTGTCACAGGTGAAACTGTAGTGTATTACTGCAGGTGTCAAGGTGAACACTGTAGTGTATTACTGCAGGTGTCACAGGTGAACACTGTAGTGTATTACTGCAGGTGTCACAGGTGAACACTGTAGTGTATTACTGCAGGTGTCACAGGTGAACACTGTAGTGTATTACTGCAGGTGTCACAGGTGAACACTGTAGTGTATTACTGCAGGTGTCACAGGTGAACACTGTAGTGTATTACTGCAGGTGTCACAGGTGAACACTGTAGGGATTACTGCAGGTGTCACAGGTGAACACTGTAGTGTATTACTGCAGGTGTCACAGGTGAACACTGTAGTGTATTACTGCAGGTGTCACAGGTGAACACTGTAGTGTATTACTGCAGGTGTCACAGGTGAACACTGTAGTGTATTACTGCAGGTGTCACAGGTGAACACTGTAGTGTATTACTGCAGGTGTCACAGGTGAACACTGTAGTGTATTACTGCAGGTGTCACAGGTGAACACTGTAGTGTATTACTGCAGGTGTCACAGGTGAACACTGTAGTGTATTACTGCAGGTGTCACGGGTGAACACTGTAGTGTATTACTGCAGGTGTCACAGGTGAACACTGTAGTGTATTACTGCAGGTGTCACAGGTGAACACTGTAGTGTATTACTGCAGGTGTCACAGGTGAACACTGTAGTGTATTACTGCAGGTGTCACAGGTGAACACTGTAGTGTATTACTGCAGGTGTCACAGGTGAACACTGTAGTGTATTACTGCAGGTGTCACAGGTGAACACTGTAGTGTATTACTGCAGGTGTCACAGGTGAACACTGTAGTGTATTACTGCAGGTGTCACAGGTGAACACTGTAGTGTATTACTGCAGGTGTCACAGGTGAACACTGTAGTGTATTACTGCAGGTGTCACAGGTGAACACTGTAGTGTATTACTGCAGGTGTCACAGGTGAACACTGTAGTGTATTACTGCAGGTGTCACAGGTGAACACTGTAGTGTATTACTGCAGGTGTCACAGGTGAACACTGTAGTGTATTACTGCAGGTGTCACAGGTGAACACTGTAGTGTATTACTGCAGGTGTCACAGGTGAACACTGTAGTGTATTACTGCAGGTGTCACAGGTGAACACTGTAGTGTATTACTGCAGGTGTCACAGGTGAACACTGTAGTGTATTACTGCAGGTGTCACAGGTGAACACTGTAGTGTATTACTGCAGGTGTCACAGGTGAACACTGTAGTGTATTACTGCAGGTGTCACAGGTGAACACTGTAGTGTATTACTGCAGGTGTCACAGGTGAACACTGTAGTGTATTACTGCAGGTGTCACAGGTGAACACTGTAGTGTATTACTGCAGGTGTCACAGGTGAACACTGTAGTGTATTACTGCAGGTGTCACAGGTGAACACTGTAGTGTATTACTGCAGGTGTCACAGGTGAACACTGTAGTGTATTACTGCAGGTGTCACAGGTGAACACTGTAGTGTATTACTGCAGGTGTCACAGGTGAACACTGTAGTGTATTACTGCAGGTGTCACAGGTGAACACTGTAGTGTATTACTGCAGGTGTCACAGGTGAACACTGTAGTGTATTACTGCAGGTGTCACAGGTGAACACTGTAGTGTATTACTGCAGGTGTCACAGGTGAACACTGTAGTGTATTACTGCAGGTGTCACAGGTGAACACTGTAGTGTATTACTGCAGGTGTCACAGGTGAACACTGTAGTGTATTACTGCAGGTGTCACAGGTGAACACTGTAGTGTATTACTGCAGGTGTCACAGGTGAACACTGTAGTGTATTACTGCAGGTGTCACAGGTGAACACTGTAGTGTATTACTGCAGGTGTCACAGGTGAACACTGTAGTGTATTACTGCAGGTGTCACAGGTGAACACTGTAGTGTATTACTGCAGGTGTCACAGGTGAACACTGTAGTGTATTACTGCAGGTGTCACAGGTGAACACTGTAGTGTATTACTGCAGGTGTCACAGGTGAACACTGTAGTGTATTACTGCAGGTGTCACAGGTGAACACTGTAGTGTATTACTGCAGGTGTCACAGGTGAACACTGTAGTGTATTACTGCAGGTGTCACAGGTGAACACTGTAGTGTATTACTGCAGGTGTCACAGGTGAACACTGTAGTGTATTACTGCAGGTGTCACAGGTGAACACTGTAGTGTATTACTGCAGGTGTCACAGGTGAACACTGTAGTGTATTACTGCAGGTGTCACAGGTGAACACTGTAGTGTATTACTGCAGGTGTCACAGGTGAACACTGTAGTGTATTACTGCAGGTGTCACAGGTGAACACTGTAGTGTATTACTGCAGGTGTCACAGGTGAACACTGTAGTGTATTACTGCAGGTGTCACAGGTGAACACTGTAGTGTATTACTGCAGGTGTCACAGGTGAACACTGTAGTGTATTACTGCAGGTGTCACAGGTGAACACTGTAGTGTATTACTGCAGGTGTCACAGGTGAACACTGTAGTGTATTACTGCAGGTGTCACAGGTGAACACTGTAGTGTATTACTGCAGGTGTCACAGGTGAACACTGTAGTGTATTACTGCAGGTGTCACAGGTGAACACTGTAGTGTATTACTGCAGGTGTCACAGGTGAACACTGTAGTGTATTACTGCAGGTGTCACAGGTGAACACTGTAGTGTATTACTGCAGGTGTCACAGGTGAACACTGTAGTGTATTACTGCAGGTGTCACAGGTGAACACTGTAGTGTATTACTGCAGGTGTCACAGGTGAACACTGTAGTGTATTACTGCAGGTGTCACAGGTGAACACTGTAGTGTATTACTGCAGGTGTCACAGGTGAACACTGTAGTGTATTACTGCAGGTGTCACAGGTGAACACTGTAGTGTATTACTGCAGGTGTCACAGGTGAACACTGTAGTGTATTACTGCAGGTGTCACAGGTGAACACTGTAGTGTATTACTGCAGGTGTCACAGGTGAACACTGTAGTGTATTACTGCAGGTGTCACAGGTGAACACTGTAGTGTATTACTGCAGGTGTCACAGGTGAACACTGTAGTGTATTACTGCAGGTGTCACAGGTGAACACTGTAGTGTATTACTGCAGGTGTCACAGGTGAACACTGTAGTGTATTACTGCAGGTGTCACAGGTGAACACTGTAGTGTATTACTGCAGGTGTCACAGGTGAACACTGTAGTGTATTACTGCAGGTGTCACAGGTGAACACTGTAGTGTATTACTGCAGGTGTCACAGGTGAACACTGTAGTGTATTACTGCAGGTGTCACAGGTGAACACTGTAGTGTATTACTGCAGGTGTCACAGGTGAACACTGTAGTGTATTACTGCAGGTGTCACAGGTGAACACTGTAGTGTATTACTGCAGGTGTCACAGGTGAACACTGTAGTGTATTACTGCAGGTGTCACAGGTGAACACTGTAGTGTATTACTGCAGGTGTCACAGGTGAACACTGTAGTGTATTACTGCAGGTGTCACAGGTGAACACTGTAGTGTATTACTGCAGGTGTCACAGGTGAACACTGTAGTGTATTACTGCAGGTGTCACAGGTGAACACTGTAGTGTATTACTGCAGGTGTCACAGGTGAACACTGTAGTGTATTACTGCAGGTGTCACAGGTGAACACTGTAGTGTATTACTGCAGGTGTCACAGGTGAACACTGTAGTGTATTACTGCAGGTGTCACAGGTGAACACTGTAGTGTATTACTGCAGGTGTCACAGGTGAACACTGTAGTGTATTACTGCAGGTGTCACAGGTGAACACTGTAGTGTATTACTGCAGGTGTCACAGGTGAACACTGTAGTGTATTACTGCAGGTGTCACAGGTGAACACTGTAGTGTATTACTGCAGGTGTCACAGGTGAACACTGTAGTGTATTACTGCAGGTGTCACAGGTGAACACTGTAGTGTATTACTGCAGGTGTCACAGGTGAACACTGTAGTGTATTACTGCAGGTGTCACAGGTGAACACTGTAGTGTATTACTGCAGGTGTCACAGGTGAACACTGTAGTGTATTACTGCAGGTGTCACAGGTGAACACTGTAGTGTATTACTGCAGGTGTCACAGGTGAACACTGTAGTGTATTACTGCAGGTGTCACAGGTGAACACTGTAGTGTATTACTGCAGGTGTCACAGGTGAACACTGTAGTGTATTACTGCAGGTGTCACAGGTGAACACTGTAGTGTATTACTGCAGGTGTCACAGGTGAACACTGTAGTGTATTACTGCAGGTGTCACAGGTGAACACTGTAGTGTATTACTGCAGGTGTCACAGGTGAACACTGTAGTGTATTACTGCAGGTGTCACAGGTGAACACTGTAGTGTATTACTGCAGGTGTCACAGGTGAACACTGTAGTGTATTACTGCAGGTGTCACAGGTGAACACTGTAGTGTATTACTGCAGGTGTCACAGGTGAACACTGTAGTGTATTACTGCAGGTGTCACAGGTGAACACTGTAGTGTATTACTGCAGGTGTCACAGGTGAACACTGTAGTGTATTACTGCAGGTGTCACAGGTGAACACTGTAGTGTATTACTGCAGGTGTCACAGGTGAACACTGTAGTGTATTACTGCAGGTGTCACAGGTGAACACTGTAGTGTATTACTGCAGGTGTCACAGGTGAACACTGTAGTGTATTACTGCAGGTGTCACAGGTGAACACTGTAGTGTATTACTGCAGGTGTCACAGGTGAACACTGTAGTGTATTACTGCAGGTGTCACAGGTGAACACTGTAGTGTATTACTGCAGGTGTCACAGGTGAACACTGTAGTGTATTACTGCAGGTGTCACAGGTGAACACTGTAGTGTATTACTGCAGGTGTCACAGGTGAACACTGTAGTGTATTACTGCAGGTGTCACAGGTGAACACTGTAGTGTATTACTGCAGGTGTCACAGGTGAACACTGTAGTGTATTACTGCAGGTGTCACAGGTGAACACTGTAGTGTATTACTGCAGGTGTCACAGGTGAACACTGTAGTGTATTACTGCAGGTGTCACAGGTGAACACTGTAGTGTATTACTGCAGGTGTCACAGGTGAACACTGTAGTGTATTACTGCAGGTGTCACAGGTGAACACTGTAGTGTATTACTGCAGGTGTCACAGGTGAACACTGTAGTGTATTACTGCAGGTGTCACAGGTGAACACTGTAGTGTATTACTGCAGGTGTCACAGGTGAACACTGTAGTGTATTACTGCAGGTGTCACAGGTGAACACTGTAGTGTATTACTGCAGGTGTCACAGGTGAACACTGTAGTGTATTACTGCAGGTGTCACAGGTGAACACTGTAGTGTATTACTGCAGGTGTCACAGGTGAACACTGTAGTGTATTACTGCAGGTGTCACAGGTGAACACTGTAGTGTATTACTGCAGGTGTCACAGGTGAACACTGTAGTGTATTACTGCAGGTGTCACAGGTGAACACTGTAGTGTATTACTGCAGGTGTCACAGGTGAACACTGTAGTGTATTACTGCAGGTGTCACAGGTGAACACTGTAGTGTATTACTGCAGGTGTCACAGGTGAACACTGTAGTGTATTACTGCAGGTGTCACAGGTGAACACTGTAGTGTATTACTGCAGGTGTCACAGGTGAACACTGTAGTGTATTACTGCAGGTGTCACAGGTGAACACTGTAGTGTATTACTGCAGGTGTCACAGGTGAACACTGTAGTGTATTACTGCAGGTGTCACAGGTGAACACTGTAGTGTATTACTGCAGGTGTCACAGGTGAACACTGTAGTGTATTACTGCAGGTGTCACAGGTGAACACTGTAGTGTATTACTGCAGGTGTCACAGGTGAACACTGTAGTGTATTACTGCAGGTGTCACAGGTGAACACTGTAGTGTATTACTGCAGGTGTCACAGGTGAACACTGTAGTGTATTACTGCAGGTGTCACAGGTGAACACTGTAGTGTATTACTGCAGGTGTCACAGGTGAACACTGTAGTGTATTACTGCAGGTGTCACAGGTGAACACTGTAGTGTATTACTGCAGGTGTCACAGGTGAACACTGTAGTGTATTACTGCAGGTGTCACAGGTGAACACTGTAGTGTATTACTGCAGGTGTCACAGGTGAACACTGTAGTGTATTACTGCAGGTGTCACAGGTGAACACTGTAGTGTATTACTGCAGGTGTCACAGGTGAACACTGTAGTGTATTACTGCAGGTGTCACAGGTGAACACTGTAGTGTATTACTGCAGGTGTCACAGGTGAACACTGTAGTGTATTACTGCAGGTGTCACAGGTGAACACTGTAGTGTATTACTGCAGGTGTCACAGGTGAACACTGTAGTGTATTACTGCAGGTGTCACAGGTGAACACTGTAGTGTATTACTGCAGGTGTCACAGGTGAACACTGTAGTGTATTACTGCAGGTGTCACAGGTGAACACTGTAGTGTATTACTGCAGGTGTCACAGGTGAACACTGTAGTGTATTACTGCAGGTGTCACAGGTGAACACTGTAGTGTATTACTGCAGGTGTCACAGGTGAACACTGTAGTGTATTACTGCAGGTGTCACAGGTGAACACTGTAGTGTATTACTGCAGGTGTCACAGGTGAACACTGTAGTGTATTACTGCAGGTGTCACAGGTGAACACTGTAGTGTATTACTGCAGGTGTCACAGGTGAACACTGTAGTGTATTACTGCAGGTGTCACAGGTGAACACTGTAGTGTATTACTGCAGGTGTCACAGGTGAACACTGTAGTGTATTACTGCAGGTGTCACAGGTGAACACTGTAGTGTATTACTGCAGGTGTCACAGGTGAACACTGTAGTGTATTACTGCAGGTGTCACAGGTGAACACTGTAGTGTATTACTGCAGGTGTCACAGGTGAACACTGTAGTGTATTACTGCAGGTGTCACAGGTGAACACTGTAGTGTATTACTGCAGGTGTCACAGGTGAACACTGTAGTGTATTACTGCAGGTGTCACAGGTGAACACTGTAGTGTATTACTGCAGGTGTCACAGGTGAACACTGTAGTGTATTACTGCAGGTGTCACAGGTGAACACTGTAGTGTATTACTGCAGGTGTCACAGGTGAACACTGTAGTGTATTACTGCAGGTGTCACAGGTGAACACTGTAGTGTATTACTGCAGGTGTCACAGGTGAACACTGTAGTGTATTACTGCAGGTGTCACAGGTGAACACTGTAGTGTATTACTGCAGGTGTCACAGGTGAACACTGTAGTGTATTACTGCAGGTGTCACAGGTGAACACTGTAGTGTATTACTGCAGGTGTCACAGGTGAACACTGTAGTGTATTACTGCAGGTGTCACAGGTGAACACTGTAGTGTATTACTGCAGGTGTCACAGGTGAACACTGTAGTGTATTACTGCAGGTGTCACAGGTGAACACTGTAGTGTATTACTGCAGGTGTCACAGGTGAACACTGTAGTGTATTACTGCAGGTGTCACAGGTGAACACTGTAGTGTATTACTGCAGGTGTCACAGGTGAACACTGTAGTGTATTACTGCAGGTGTCACAGGTGAACACTGTAGTGTATTACTGCAGGTGTCACGGTGAACACTGTAGTGTATTACTGCAGGTGTCACAGGTGAACACTGTAGTGTATTACTGCAGGTGTCACAGGTGAACACTGTAGTGTATTACTGCAGGTGTCACAGGTGAACACTGTAGTGTATTACTGCAGGTGTCACAGGTGAACACTGTAGTGTATTACTGCAGGTGTCACAGGTGAACACTGTAGTGTATTACTGCAGGTGTCACAGGTGAACACTGTAGTGTATTACTGCAGGTGTCACAGGTGAACACTGTAGTGTATTACTGCAGGTGTCACGGGTGAACACTGTAGTGTATTACTGCAGGTGTCACAGGTGAACACTGTAGTGTATTACTGCAGGTGTCACAGGTGAACACTGTAGTGTATTACTGCAGGTGTCACAGGTGAACACTGTAGTGTATTACTGCAGGTGTCACAGGTGAACACCGTAGTGTATTACTGCAGGTGTCACAGGTGAACACTGTAGTGTATTACTGCAGGTGTCACAGGTGAACACTGTAGTGTATTACTGCAGGTGTCACAGGTGAACACTGTAGTGTATTACTGCAGGTGTCACGGGTGAACACTGTAGTGTATTACTGCAGGTGTCACAGGTGAACACTGTAGTGTATTACTGCAGGTGTCACGGGTGAACACTGTAGTGTATTACTGCAGGTGTCACGGGTGAACACTGTAGTGTATTACTGCAGGTGTCACAGGTGAACACTGTAGTGTATTACTGCAGGTGTCACAAGTGAACACTGTAGTGTATTACTGCAGGTGTCACGGTGAACACTGTAGTGTATTACTGCAGGTGTCACAGGTGAACACTGTAGTGTATTACTGCAGGTGTCACGGTGAACACTGTAGTGTATTACTGCAGGTGTCACAGGTGAACACTGTAGTGTATTACTGCAGGTGTCACAGGTGAACACTGTAGTGTATTACTGCAGGTGTCACAGGTGAACACTGTAGTGTATTACTGCAGGTGTCACAGGTGAACACTGTTGTGATATTTTCCATAACTATAACATCATTAAAGGTCCTGAATACAATGTCACAAAAGCTCTCTGTTATTCCAAAGAGGAAACAAGTGCGATAATGACCCATTTTGGCTTTAATTACTTTGTAAATTTTATGGTAAAATATATTTTATACCAAATAATGGTCAATTTTTCCAATGTAATTATTTTTTTATTTTTTAGAGAGGAAATGTTCACAGGTCTCATATTGTTCGTTTTCTCGTCTCCTCATATTACCATATTTATCTCTTTGTTTCGGTGTCTCCATCCTCTACTGCCTCATCTATTCGCTTAGGTATCTTGTCTTTTCTTGATTAATTGTTTTTCTTCCAATTTTTCTGGTTTCCAAATTCCCGTACGAGTGTCCCAGTCTCACTGTAACCAGTCTGTGTCTCCCAGTCTTTATGTTCTCTGTCCCGTCTCCTAGTTTCTGCTCTCCGTTTAACACCGTGTGATGATGACGAGGATCAATGTCCCTGCGGCTCGGTTTCTGACCACCACTACTGACATTTCACCAACACTAACTCCCACCTCTGATCGTACATTCTCTTCTCAAGCAGTCACTCCATGCTCTGACCTTACATACAACTCTCCTGCACTAACTCCAAGCTCTGAGCCTACATATGTTGCTCAATACTCACCCCAAGTTCTGATCCTATACCCACGTCGCCAACACTCACCCCCAAGTCTCACTCATTGTCATATTCATCCCTCGCTCATTCACTCACTCAATGACCTAATACCGAACGCATTACATGCAAACCGACGCTGTTAATTGTCTCACATAATTCTCATTCGATATTATTAAAGCAGTAGAGAGCACCAACGGCGTTACCTACTGTTGTACAGATAAGTTAATATCAACGACTATTTATCCTGTTTTTGTTCTTAATTATCACTTTCCGCTTCGTTTTTTTCAATTATTCCATTACTATTGCACTTGTTCTTTTCAGGGTATCATATTGTGCTGTTATTCTGTGCCACGTGCTTGTGCTGTGCCTCTATGTTCATGCTAGTGTTCTTCACGTGTTACCTTCCAGGATTTTTGTCTGTATGTGTCTCATGTTACAAATATTCGGTTTAAGTAGCTAGCAGAACTACTGGTGCCATCCAGTGAGCTGGGATGAAAGATGGAATAATACAGTGAGACATGTTTCAAGTTGGGCACTACATGGCAAGATTACGTAAGTGGACCATATCGAGAAGTCAACTGGGCATTGTATTGTGATAAATCATACTGATCCAGCGACACAGTAGCTTAGAGTAAGTCAGGTAGTTTAGGCACTTGTTCAAGGCATTGTCAAGCGCCAAGACCAAAACAAGTTTACTGTTAACGCATAAAAGCGAGAAAGCTGTCAAGGGCGGATCATTGCCGAAAATAGAACCCTAGTAATTGAAGGGATTTAGCGTTGAACCGGAGGCCAAGTAGAAACTGTAGCGACCCGAGGTTGGACTCGAAATTTAATGGTTCTGAGTACAGGATACTTGGAATGTGGCAATATAAAAACTGGTCATTACTCTGTCGTGAGAAGAGATATGTGAGATGTCAGTATGGACTGTGAATGGTCCAAAGGTAGACTGGGTGTGACCCAAGAATAGACCGAGGTGGAGTTTCTGACCACCACGCAGATTACCCATCTGCGAGTAATGGGTGAAATAGCGAATATATGTGATATTAGATGAAACAAGCAAACAGAAAATTATGACAGGCTGTTAGTGATTTACTGTCCATTATTTTTAAGCAAAGTTCAATGTCATGCTTGGGTGTAAAATCCCACCACTGCCACCATTGTTGTGACTGATATACTGCTGCCACCATTGTTGTGACTGATATATTGCTGCCACCATTGTTGTGACTGATATACTGCTGCCACCATTGTTGTGACTGATATACTGCTGCCACCATTGTTGTGACTGATATACTGCTGCCACCATTGTTGTGACTGATATACTGCTGCCACCATTGTTGTGACTGATATACTGCTGCCACCATTGTTGTGACTGATATACTGCTGCCACCATTGTTGTGACTGATATACTGCTGCCACCATTGTTGTGACTGATATACTGCTGCCACCATTGTTGTGACTGATATACTGCTGCCACCATTGTTGTGACTGATATACTGCTGCCACCATTGTTGTGACTGATATACTGCTGCCACCATTGTTGTGACTGATATACTGCTGCCACCATTGTTGTGACTGATACACTGCTGCCACCATTGTTGTGACTGATATACTGCTGCCACCATTGTTGTGACTGAGTGATAAGCCTGAGAGTTGGGTGTTGTGATTGACAGCAAATATTACACATATCTCATAATTAGTAAAACGTTGTTAAATATTTCACTGTATCTTGCACAAAACACGGGAAAATGAGTGTACAATGACGGGTAATACAAATGCAGATTTTTATTAATGCATTTCATGTTGATTCTATATTCGACGTCATTCCAAGGTGCAGTGTGAACCAGAGAAAACTGTTGGAAGAGACACTTTTGATTTTCTATTCTGATCTCGTCTTTTAATATCTTTCGTTAAATTAACTCTGTGTGTGTGAGTGTGTATATGAGAGAGAGAGAGAGAGAGAGAGAGAGAGAGAGAGCAAAGCCTCGCAGTCTGTAATTAACACTAGTAAAAAATACATATAACATTTTTCATTTACGTATTCAATTAGCTAAAAATACAATCATAATTTATCATTTCTCGAGAGTACGGAAACCATATTTCAGGAATTTGACGAGCAACTTCAATTTCAGGAATTGTTGTTGGTTTTGTTATTGCATTGATCAAAATTGAAATTATAATCTGCTGTTAGTTTCTTCATTCAACATCAGGCACGCTCCAGTCAGAAACTATTTAGAGGGACGCGTACGCGCTCAGATACACACTCTTGGACTGTTTGGTATAGGGACGTCCCCCGCTTCTTGCAGGGCTGAGTTCGATACCCAAATGGCCCATATGTTGACCAGACCATACACTAGAAGGTGAAGGGACGACGACGTTTCGGTCCGTCCTGGACCATTCTCAAGTCGATTCCAGGTCCAGGAATGGTCCAGGACGGACCGAAACGTCGTCGTCCCTTCACATTCTAGTGTGTGGTCTGGTCAACATACTTTAGCCACGTTATTGTGACTCATCGCCTGCATATGGTCCAAATTATTGGGCTCCGTTCCTGCACCCTTCCCCCCTATCCCAGCCACTATTGTGTTCTTGTATCCCTTCCATGAGCTATACACTTACACTAACGTTGCCCTCTCCCATAATCTTCAGGGATTTGACTTTGAGTTATCTATTCATAGTTCTTTCTAATAATGATTATTAGTATACTATTTTATTAATTTAATATCGATATTTTCCTAACATGTAGCAAAATAATTATGGATCTAGTTGTTACTGCAATGCTCAAAGCCAGAAGAAGCGGAACTAGGGAATATAAGTGGGAACTAGAAATACAGATGTCAGTAAGAACTTTGTCAGTGTTAGACCTGAAAACAATGAAGTTTATTTTAAATAAAAACTAACGACATCAACAACAACAACATGAACAATAACAACCGCATGAACAACGACAACAGCATGAACAATAACAACAGCATGAACAATAACAACAGCATGAACAATAACAGGAGCACTGTTTTTATTAACATTAACATCAACAATATCATCATCAACAATATCAACATCAACAATAACAACATCAACAACAACATCACCAACATTAACAACAGTGCCAACCGTCGCACCTTCAGATCATCTCAGTACACAAATTATACCCCATTAATTATTGCCTAATTGGCCTCAATCAACCAATCAAAATTCCGTGTGATCTCCTGATGTGTTCTGACACCTTCCCTGTTCCGTATGCATGAAATTCACGTTTTCTCACACTAGTCAATTCCCGACTCCAATTCCCGACACCAATTACGCATATAACAATTTAGGTGACAATCACCCACACAAACAGGGCCCAGTAGGTCTGTCTGATACCATTTCTTATATATATCTAATGGAACTGCAACCTGAAAGCAATCATCCTACTTCAACTCATCTAATGCCTGACCCCAGGGAACTCATTGATGTGATGAGCTAATGATACGGTTCCACTCAGAATAACGGAGAGATTACTCAGAAGGGTACAGGAGCAGACAGGTTATCTTTTCCGGAGACAGGATATGATTTCTTCCTTCCCATAGCTCATATTAAGCCACATCCTGCTAGTTTTCTCTGAGGTATGACTTGCTAATCGTTTTGTAGCCAGGGTCTAAATTGTTGCTGAGTGACACGTATTACTGAGGATGCCACGTATTACTGAGAGGGCCACGTATTACTGAGGATGCCATGTATTACCGTGGAAGCCAAATATTACTGCCACGTGTCACAGAGGAGGCCCATGCATTACCGAAGGTGCCATGTATTACTTAGGGTGCCACGTATTAGGATGCCTCGCATTACTGAGGGTGCCACGTATTATTGAGGTGGCCACGTATTACTGAGGGTGCCACGTATTACTGAGGTGGCCACGTATTACTGAGGGTTACCTTAAGGTTACCTTGAGGTACTTCCGGGGCTTAGCGTCCCCGCGGCCCGGTCGTCGACCAGGCCTCCTGGTTGCTGGACTGATCAACCAGGCTGTTAGAAGCGGCTGCTCACAGCCTGACGTATGAGTCACAGCCCGGTTGATCAGGTATCCTTTGGAGGTGCTTATCCAGCTCTCTCTTGAACACTGTGAGGGGTTTGCCAGTTATGCCCCTTATGTGTAGCGGGAGCGTGTTGAACAGTCTCGGGCTCCTGATGTTGATAGAGTTTTCTCTCAGAGTACCTGTTGCACCTCTGCTTTTCAATGGGGGTATTCTGCACATCCTGCCATGTCTTCTGGTCTCATTTGATGTTTTTTCCGTGTGCAAGTTTGGGACCAGCCCCTCTAATATTTTCCACGAAAATAATATAGGGTGCCACGTATTACTGAGGGTGCCACGTATTACTGAGGGTGCCATGTATTATTGAGGAGCCCACGTATTACCGAGAGTGCCACGTATTACTGAGGGTGCCATGTATTACTGAGGGTGCCACGTATTACTGAGGGTGCCACGTATTACTGAGGATGCCACGTATTATTGAGGTGGCCACGTATTACTGAGGGTACCACGTATTACTGAGGGTGCCACGTATTACTGAGGTGGCCACGTATTACTGAGAATGCCATGTATTACTGAGGATGCCACGTATTATTGAGGGTGCCATGTATTACTGAGGGTGCCATGTATTACTGAGGGTGCCATGTATTACTGAGGGTGCCTCGTATTACTGAGGGTGCCCCGTATTACTGAGGGTGCCATGTATTATTGAGGGTGCCATGTATTACTGAGGGTGCCATGTATTACTGAGGGTGCCATGTATTACTGAGGGTGCCTCGTATTACTGAGGGTGCCACGTATTACTGAGAATGCCACGTATTAGTGGGTGCCATGTATTACTGAGAGTGCCACATATTACTGAGGGTGCCATGTATTACTGAGGGTGCCATGTGTGAGATTTTTTTCTTTGACAATTATCAAAAGAAATTAAGTCCTATTGATGGTACGTTAATCGTAACTACCTCGCAAGAGAGGCAGACCTTAAACAGCAAGAGCTGCCAGTGGCAGATATTTAATCTTAAAGCCTAAGATCATAGGACCACGGGAGCAAACCGCCAGGCGAAACCACACGGGTAACACCTGTCACTTAAGTCGCTGGCTCCTCCTAGTTGACAACTAATAAAGGGTAGCCGACGGATTCTCACTTCGTATTTATACAAGTGTGGTGCTGTGCAATGGACTCGAGCTTTAGATACAGACTTGATATGAACATAAGCAGGCAAAGCGTTGCAGAACATGAAATGTGGGGCAGTAATATTGGAAGGTTTGACGTAAACGGCCGTTTTCTATAACAAACAATTTATTCACAAAATAAACTAAAACTACTACACAGTGAATTGACGTTACTTTACTGTCACCCCAGTGGCACATTCAAGAACAGCTAATCAACAGCCTGATGGACCCACGGGATCCTTATCCCGTCGTCGCTGACTGAACAATGACACTAACTGAACAAAGTGGTGCCCACTGGTGACGCAAGCTTGCAATCAATATTGTCACGGCTTCACGGTGAACAATACTCTAATCACTAAACTTGACTGGCGCTCGCTGCTCTCAACGAGGTACCAAGTAACAAGGCGGTTAATCCAAGAATGATAAGCCCTTATAAAAATCTTACGTTATCACTTGTCTCTCAGGACAATCAACAACAAAAGTTACTCTAATGAACTTAAACAATTACGTTAACACACACGTGTCTCAACGACACTTAAATGGCAGCAATAACTCGTAAATCAATTAATTACATCAACTTGAAAGTCAAGCATTCGGAGAGTAATTCCCAATTAATTACTGAATACAACAGCCTATTAATTCAGACGAGTATTGATAAAGCCTACTGTCTCTCAACTGACAGTTCACTTCCGGTCTTACGACAAGATTACCTTAACGAGGGTAGACTACTGTACACACACAAGGTTACAACACACTACGTGTAAACAACAACATCAACACCTGGTGAATTCACTAAGTGGCGGTTACTAATTCTCCTTAATTAGCTACGAGTGCTTAATCCCTCTGTCCGCAGACAGATCTGATCAGTCCAACGAATTACCGCAGCTTAATTACAGCTTAATTGACTCCGATCATAACAGACCGATCAACCCCTTACGTTAATCAATCAATTAACGACAGCTCGTTAAATCGTTAACACTACGTTAGTCTTCACTTGACAATTCCTCCACGGCGTGAACTTCACTGTGACTGTTGCCTTTACGCGTCTCTACGTTAATCTCAACAATGTTCAACGAACAAGTGACCTCGTTAAGTAAATCGTGACCCCCGGTGACGTTAACTGACTTTAATGCTCACGGAATCCTTCACAGTACATAACGCCTTCCACCAAGGACAAACTTGTCTACGGTTTACACACGGTACAACACAGTACAACACAGTACAACACAGTACATCCTTGCCACTCACGGCAAAACTTGTAAATGATTTCCCAGTAAATTATTCCCCAATAATTCACACTTTACCACCACACAACAGTAAACTAAACGCTGGCCAATATAATAATGAAAATTATTTATAACCAAGGGAAACCTCCCTGTTACCACTTTCACTGCTGAAAAAGGGAATCAAATTACAGCAATTTACATACACGGCACATAGAGAACATAGAAGCAATTAACTCACTGTACTCCACCACTGGATGTGTCTCTATGTGTCCTCACACACGTCAAAATCACAGTTGGGCCCAACCTCAACTTGGTGACGTCAAACAGGGTATTCTCACACGTCTCCAATTCCCATTCACCTCACTAGGTGGTCACAGGGACAGAGGACAGACGGAACACTGGGGACGAACCCAGCTTCAGAGTTTTATTACCCAAACTGAAACAGTGTACTTACATCACATGCGGGCCCGCTACACACACTCATACATACATTCGTCACCCTCACACTCCCACTGCTGCTGCTGGATGATGACGTAGGCGTCCTCACTTCCTACACGTGGTCAGGTGGAGCACAGGGTCCTCGACCACGGGGTTAGCTCCACACACAGCGACCAGGTGTCGCGGGCACTCAGGCTCAGGCAGCCCAGGGTGCGCGCACAACAGATACACAGCGGGGATGCGGTACCACGCCCATCCACTTGACACGGTACCCCAGGGTACGACGGTACACGGTGTTACACGGTACACGAGACAGAGTCCTACACTGTTCGTTTGTTTTCTCAGAGTTTCGTATTTAAGGTTTCTCTCATAACACTGAAACCTTCTCTAGCACGTCTCACTGCAGTACCTTCCAGCCCAGCTGATAGACGGCGGATGGCACTATCCTAGCGCGATAATTAACGGCTCCACTTAGTCCAGTTGCTCTAAGATGGCGTCTCACTATCACGCGCTTAGACGACAAAGTTCACACTGGTACGGTTCATGCACCTTCCCGATTACCGGATTCTTACGGACGGCACCCGGCAAGGTAGTAAGAATATAGGCGTGACTTTAGTGACGTTGCAGGCGGTATTTCCCGATGCTTGGCCTAGCACGGGAGAATACGTCTACTTATAGCAACGCACAAGGTAAGAATGTTTTTTTCCCGCCAATACGGCCTCAAGCATACCATGTGGTGCCCCTCAGCGTCTTGACCAATCACGGTTCAGCATTCCTGAGGCCCAGGAGCCCTGGCCAATGGTGCACCTGCTCCACGACGCTACCCCCCCCTCGCTCACGAGGTGGACACGTGATAGGGGGGGTGGTCTACAGCCCATATCTCCCTCTCTACACTTGAATAGTACAAAATTTCCCTGAAATCAACTCCCTCCTGTAATTTCCTTCACAACCTGATACAGCGATCAGAATGACATAACTAGCTAGCATATGTCCTGGGCTGTCCAACGACACCCAACACGACTGTGGAAAAGTTTATATTCACAAAGTTGAAACATGGTGCACATCACTGGTGCCCTATGCAATATCGTACTTCATTCAATGCACGAGAGAGAGCAGGAAAAATATGTCTCCTGACACCATGTATTACTGAGGGTGCCACATATTACTGAGGGTGCCACGTATTATTGAGGATGCCATGTATTACTGAGGGTGCCATGTATTAATGAGGGTGCCATGTATTACTGAGGATGCCATGTATTACTGAGGGTGCCACGTATTACTGAGGGTGCCATGTATTACTGAGGGTGCCACGTATTATTGAGGGTGCCATGTATTACTGAGGGTGCCATATATTACTGAGGGTGCCATGTATTACTGAGGGTGCCATGTATTACTGAGGGTGCCATGTATTACTGAGGTGCCACGTATTACTGAGGGTGCCACGTATTACTAAGGGTGCCACGTATTACTGAGGGTGCCACGTATTACTGAGGGTGCCACATATTACTGAGGGTGCCACATATTACTGAGGGTTAAGGGTGCCACATATTACTGAGGGTGCCATGTATTAATGAGGGTGCCATGTATTACTGAGGGTGCCATGTATTACTGAGGGTGCCACATATTACTGAGGGTGCCACGTATTACTGAGGGTGCCACGTATTACTGAGGGTGCCATGTATTACTGAGGGTGCCACGTATTACTGAGGGTGCCACGTATTACTGAGGGTGCCACGTATTACTGAGGGTTGAGGGTGCCATGTATTACTGAGGGTGCCATGTATTACTGATGGTGCCACGTATTATTGAGGATGCCATGTATTACTGAGGGTGCCATGTATTAATGAGGGTGCCATGTATTACTGAGGATGCCATGTATTACTGAGGGTGCCACGTATTACTGAGGGTGCCATGTATTACTGGGGTGCCACGTATTATTGAGGGTGCCATGTATTACTGAGGGTGCCATATATTACTGAGGGTGCCATGTATTACTGAGGATGCCATGTATTACTGAGGGTGCCATGTATTACTGAGGGTGCCATGTATTACTGAGGGTGCCATGTATTACTGAGGGTGCCACGTATTACTGAGGGTGCCACGTATTACTGAGTATGCCAAGTATTACTGAGGGTGCCATGTATTACTGAGGATGCCATGTATTACTGAGGGTGCCATGTATTACTGAGGGGCCATGTATTACTGAGTGTGTCATGTATTCACTGAGGTGTAACAAGATAGCAGTACATAGTAGTACAACATGAATATCATAACAACGGCGCCAGTCAGGCGACGACAGACAATGGAAAAAGTTACACCTTGGTACAGTTAACCAGGAGGACAGGTCAACGGTCACCGAGTCACGAAGAGGTCAGAGTTGATGCGGTCATGATAATCTTTAGGGATTAACCTCAAAACAATCAAATGCAAACCCTCATGTTCAGCTGGGGAGCAGGAGATCATGGAAGGACACAGTAGAGTGGGTGCAGTCCGTAGGACGGTGTGTGTGGACTCAGGGAGGGAACATCTCCAGGAAAACTGCGGAGCACCACACGAGTAAATACGGCTCTCTTGTACTGAAGCACCTCATTCAGTACTCATGGCCTCTAGTAGGGAATATATTTAGGTAGTGTCTTATTTAATTATTCCAAATAAAGTCATAATTGTTAAGTGTTATTAAATGTGTATTAATGGCTCCTTGTCTTAATGTTATTGGGACTACCGTCCCCTTAGCCCCAGTNGCCATGGAGCGGAGATTAAGAACAACAAGTGAATTACATGCCACAAGTGGGCGTCTGGAAATGTTCAAAAGCAGGAGGAACTTTCGGGTAAGACATCCAATAAATTATTGGAAAGCTCAAACGGAGATGTATCGTAGATCAGAAGAGATATATACCACCAACAAATGATAAATAGATGAAGAGCATAACGACCAACGGTTTAATCGACAATATGAATAATAATAAAGAAGAGTAGGAAACAAAAGGAGGTACTAGACAAAACAGACGATAAACAAATGAGAACTGGAACAGATGAGACATAGATTAACAGGAACCATAAACATAACAAAAATATTAGAAAATATACAACCGAAAAAAATAAAATTGTACTTAATGCTGAAGCTTAATTCAACAGAAACAAATACTGACATTTTCTTTTTCAGTATTTTTCAGAAAATTTTAGACATAAAACAACTCTGCTTTGATCATGTTCTGATTCAAGTAATACGCTCCGGTAGGTGTCACAGGTGAACACTGTAGTGTATTACTGCAGGTGTCACAGGTGAACACTGTAGTGTATTACTGCAGGTGTCACAGGTGAACACTGTAGTGTATTACTGCAGGTGTCACAGGTGAACACTGTAGTGTATTACTGCAGGTGTCACAGGTGAACACTGTAGTGTATTACTGCAGGTGTCACAGGTGAACACTGTAGTGTATTACTGCAGGTGTCACAGGTGAACACTGTAGTGTATTACTGCAGGTGTCACGGGTGAACACTGTAGTGTATTACTGCAGGTGTCACGGGTGAACACTATAGTGTTTTACTGCAGGTGTCACAGGTGAACACTGTAGTGTATTACTGCAGGTGTCACAGGTGAACACTGTAGTGTATTACTGCAGGTGTCACAGGTGAACACTGTAGTGTATTACTGCAGGTGTCACAGGTGAACACCGTAGTGAATTTCTGCAGGTGTCACAGGTGAACACTATAGTGTATTACTGCAGGTGTCACAGGTGAACACTGTAGTGTACTACTGCAGGTGTCACAGGTGAACACCGTAGTGTATTACTGCAGGTGTCACAGGTGAACACCGTAGTGTATTAGTGCAGGTGTCACAGGTGAACACCGTAGTGTATTAGTGCAGGTGTCACAGGTGAACACCGTAGTGTATTACTGCAGGTGTCACAGGTGAACACTGTAGTGTATTACTGCAGGTGTCACGGGTGAACACTGTAGTGTATTACTGCAGGTGTCACGGGTGAACACTATAGCGTATTACTGCAGGTGTCACGGGTGAACACTGTTGTGTATTACTGCAGGTGTCACGGGTGAACACTGTAGTGTATTACTGCAGGTGTCACGGGTGAACACTGTAGTGTATTACTGCAGGTGTCACAGGTGAACACTGTAGTATAATACTGCAGGTGTCACAGGTGAACACTGTCGTGTATTACTGCAGGTGTCACGGTGAACACTATAGCGTATTACTGCAGGTGTCACGGGTGAACACTGTAGTGTATTACTGCAGGTGTAACGGGTGAACACTGTAGTGTATTATTGCAGGTGTCACAGGTGAACACTGTAGTGTATTACTGCAGGTGTCACAGGTGAACACTGTAGTGTATTACTGCAGGTGTCACGGGTGAACACTGTAGTGTATTACTGCAGGTGTCACGGGTGAACACTATAGTGTTTTACTGCAGGTGTCACAGGTGAAAACTGTAGTGTATTACTGCAGGTGTCACAGGTGAACATGTAGTGTATTACTGCAGGTGTCACAGGTGAACACTGTAGTGTATTACTGCAGGTGTCACAGGTGAACACCGTAGTGTATTCTGCAGGTGTCACAGGTGAACACTATAGTGTATTACTGCAGGTGTCACAGGTGAACACTGTAGTGTACTACTGCAGGTGTCACAGGTGAACACCGTAGTGTATTACTGCAGGTGTCACAGGTGAACACCGTAGTGTATTACTGCAGGTGTCACAGGTGAACACCGTAGTGTATTAGTGCAGGTGTCACAGGTGAACACCGTAGTGTATTACTGCAGGTGTCACAGGTGAACACTGTAGTGTATTACTGCAGGTGTCACAGGTGAACACTGTAGTGTATTACTGCAGGTGTCACGGTGAACACTATAGTGTATTACTGCAGGTGTCACGGGTGAACACTGTAGTGTATTACTGCAGGTGTCACGGGTGAACACTGTAGTGTTTTACTGCAGGTGTCACGGGTGAACACTGTAGTGTATTACTGCAGGTGTCACAGGTGAACACTGTAGTGTATTACTGCAGGTGTCACAGGTGAACACTGTAGTGTATTACTGCAGGTGTCACGGGTGAACACTATAGCGTATTACTGCAGGTGTCACGGGTGAACACTGTAGTGTATTACTGCAGGTGTCACGGGTGAACACTGTAGTGTATTACTGCAGGTGTCACAGGTGAACACTGTAGTTTATTACTGCAGGTGTCACAGGTGAACACTGTCGTGTATTACTGCAGGTGTCACAGTGAACACCGTAGTGTATTACTGCAGGTGTCACAGGTGAACACTGTAGTGTATTACTGCAGGTGTCACAGGTGAACACTGTAGTGTATTACTGCAGGTGTCACAGGTGAACACTGTAGTGTATTACTGCAGGTGTCACAGGTGAACACTGTAGTGTATTACTGCAGGTGTCACAAGTGAACACCGTAGTGTATTACTGCAGGTATCACAGGTGAACACTGTAGTGTATTACTGCAGGTGTCACAAGTGAACACTGTAGTGTATTACTGCAGGTGTCACGGGTGAACACTGTCGTGTATTACTGCAGGTGTCACAGGTGAACACCGTAGTGTATTACTGCAGGTGTCACGGGTGAACACTGTAGTGTATTACTGCAGGTGTCACAGGTGAACACCGTAGTGTATTACTGCAGGTGTCACAAGTGAACACTGTAATGTATTACTGCAGGTGTCACAGGTGAACACTGTAGTGTATTACTGCAGGTGACACGGGTGAACACTGTAGTGTATTACTGCAGGTGTCACAGGTGAACACTGTCGTGTATTACTGCAGGTGTCACGGGTGAACACCGTAGTGTATTACTGCAGGTGTCACAGGTGAACACTGTAGTGTATTACTGCAGGTGTCACAGGTGAACACTGTAGTGTATTACTGCAGGTGTCACGGGTGAACACTGTAGTGTATTACTGCAGGTGTCACGGGTGAACACTGTAGTGTATTACTGCAGGTGTCACAGGTGAACACCGTAGTGTATTACTGCAGGTGTCACAGGTGAACACTGTAGTGTATTACTGCAGGTGTCACAGGTGAACACCGTAGTGTATTACTGCAGGTGTCACGGGTGAACACTGTAGTGTATTACTGCAGGTGTCACAGGTGAACACTGTAGTTTATTACTGCAGGTGTCACAGGTGAACACCGTAGTGTATTACTGCAGGTGTCACAGGTGAACACCGTAGTGTATTACTGCAGGTGTCACAGGTGAACACCGTAGTGTATTACTGCAGGTGTCACAGTGAACACTGTAGTGTATTACTGCAGGTGTCACAGGTGAACACGTAGTGTATTACTGCAGGTGTCACAGGTGAACACCGTAGTGTATTACTGCAGGTGTCACAGGTGAACACCGTAGTGTATTACTGCAGGTGTCACAAGTGAACACCGTAGTGTATTACTGCAGGTGTCACAGGTGAAACTGTAGTGTATTACTGCAGGTGTCACAAGTGAACACTGTAGTGTATTACTGCAGGTGTCACAGGTGAACACTGTAGTGTATTACTGCAGGTGTCACAGGTGAACACTGTAGTGTATTACTGCAGGTGTCACGGGTGAACACTGTAGTGTATTACTGCAGGTGTCACAGGTGAACACTGTAGTGTATTACTGCAGGTGTCACGGGTGAACACTGTAGTGTATTACTGCAGGTGTCACAGGTGAACACCGTAGTGTATTACTGCAGGGTCACAAGTGAACACTGTAGTGTATTACTGCAGGTGTCACGGGTGAACACCGTAGTGTATTACTGCAGGTGTCACAGGTGAACACCGTAGTGTATTACTGCAGGTGTCACGGGTGAACACCGTAGTGTATTACTGCAGGTGTCACAGGTGAACACTGTAGTGTATTACTGCAGGTGTCACGGGTGAACACTGTAGTGTATTACTGCAGGTGTCACAGGTGAACACCGTAGTGTATTACTGCAGGTGTCACGGTGACACTGTAGTGTATTACTGCAGGTGTCACAGGTGAACACTGTAGTGTATTACTGCAGGTTCACAGGTGAACACTGTAGTGTATTATTGCAGGTGTCAC